>SMGT01001709.1:9538-29167 GCA_004794575.1 Lanistes nyassanus | reverse complement strand
CCATGGGTGATTTTTCCAGTGACTGTGTGGACACAGATTGTCCATGGGTGATTTTTCCAGTGACTGTGTGGACACAGATTGTCCATGGGTGATTTTTCCAGTGACTGTGTGGACACAGATTGTCCATGATTTTTCCAGTGACTGTGTGGACACAGATTGTCCATGATGATTTTTCCAGTGACTGTGTGGACACAGATTGTCCATAACATGTTTCCACTGACTGGGGACACATGACGAGTTTTCCAGTCAGTGTTTGTGTCAACACAGATGCTCCATAAAATGTTTTCCAGTCAGTGTGTGTGTGTGTGTGAACACAGATTGTCCCCCAACGCAGAGCAACCTCTCGTCTTCAGAAAAGTTGAAACTGGGCTTGATTCTTGAATCTGTCAAACTCGTCCTGGAAAATAAATGCCACTTTGGCATTCAATGGCCTGACACGAAATAATGGACCAGACTGAAGAAACTGGTGTGTAGAACCAACAACAGCTAACTGACAGGCTTTGTGCAAAACAGCCTGGTGACCAGAAGACAGAAAACCAAACTAGAACAATAAACACTTTTTAAAAAATTCAAGCAGTGAAATCCCGTATTCCACAGCTTAATATCTGTAGACTTCCCCGTGTTTCTATGTACCATCAAATCTCTCAAACAAAATATTTTTGATAATGGTATAGACTAATTTAGCACAGGTGCATTTTTCAGGTGCTGAAGGTCTGTAAACCTGGAAAAGGAGATTCCACAAAGCCCGCAGAAGAATGGTGTCAAACCTGCAAACATAAAATCAATCATGCCTGAAGAAGAAATGCTGTCAAACCTGCAAACAGAAAAAAAATCAATCATGTCTGAAAAAGAAATGCTGTCAAACCTGCAAAAGGAAATACTAAATACCTTCAGTGCTAGCAAATATCAGGAGCAAAACAAATATTTCTGAAATGCAGCATCATCAAATGTCAGCATCAAATAAGTATTTTATAATCTCTAAAATACAATGTATCCATGATAAATCATATGAAATGCGATTTTTCACTTTAGGTATAAAATATCTGTAGGCCAGTGCCAAAGTTTCTTTGCAACAAAAAGCATGAGAATCAGCAGAGAGCTCTCTTGCAGATCATCCTGTCTGAACTTCAGACCCGACATGCAAATCAAATTCATAAGCATGCCTGAATGTCTGCTTCTCTTTACCTGACTGTTCCTTCTTTCCTTCTCTAAGGCCTCGATTAGACCATTTTCAAGATTCTTTTCTCTGCAATAAAATACGACTTGTGGAAGTAGAAGAGGTCTTGTGCAGTTCTGAAAACTTGAATTTTTCAGCTTTCATAAGACTGTACCCTTTGGAGAGTACAGAGATTTTGTTTTGTTGAAGTTCACTTTTCTCCTCAGCTTTCACTTGACAATTGACAACAGCCTCTGCAGCATACTGTTTATTTTACTGGTGAAGTCTATTTCCCCTTTTGTCCTCAGTTTTCACAACTGGCAGCTTCATTTGAAGAGTGCAAAGGGGTTTGTTTTTTTTGCTGGTGAAATCCAACTTCCCTGATTCATGGCAAGATGGTTAGACACAGACAGACAAAAGCCCGGGCACAAACACAATTTCATACATCTGGTTTTCATGCAGATACAGGGATGGCAACTGGAACACGTGAATAGGGGTTATGTACACTCCAGAGTAAAGGTGCAGGAAAACATGCTTGGATGCATTTGGCTTGAAAAAATGGTGGTTAGGGACGGAAGGAACAAAAAAATGATCAAAATGGGTTTTGCATAGGAAGACAGAAGTGCCAATTTGACATCATTCCTATTTCTGAAATATCAAGGCATCACAAATATACAATACAGTACAATACACTTTATTAGTCCCTTAAAGCCAAATGCTGCAGCTCCACAATTCATAGAATATTTACATCCACACACCCCCACCACTCACACACCAACGATGAATGCATGCACTGTAGTGCAAGTTCAAATGAGCAATCTTAGAACCATGTCTTTAGTTTAATGACTGATAACACAGGTGAATGACAATGTTATCAGATAGATCGTGTTCATTTAGCGTAGAAATCTTTTTGAAATATAGCGGAAGACAGAAAATCTAGATTTTTCATCTTCTGATTGAAGCACATGTACCGTACTCTTTAAATAATTAAGAAAATTGTGCTTCAGTTTAGTTCACCTCGGTGTCTTCTGGCCAGTGTTTAAAAAAAAGAGCATTAAAACAGGCAGCAAAGATAAAATCTGATAGTTAAGCACGTGTTGAACACTAGTATTTCAGATCGAATATCATGTTGCACAAACAGCCTGGGTTTTTTGACAACCTGGACCAGCAAACCGAGGAGATGGTCCGGATGTCAGCGGACCTCCTGGACAGCCAGCAAATGACAAGGAGTTTGTCAAGGTGGCTAGCAGCTGTTTTAACACTAATTATAACAACAAAATTGTGCTGTCCTCAGTCTAGTTCACCTCGGTGTCCACTGGCGGCAAAGATGACATCAGATAGTTGAACGCGTGTTTAACACTAGTGCTTCAGATCATGCTTCACCAACAACCCGGTTTCTTTGACGAGCTGCACCAGCAGACCGAGAAGCTGGTGCAGATGTCTGCAGCACTACCCGACGGCCTACGGATGACCTGGAGTATGTAGCAGTGGTGGTGGGAGTAGTAGCAGTGGTGGTGGGAGTAGCGGTGGTGGTAGGAGTAGCGGTGGTGGTAGGAGTAGCGGTGGTGGTAGGAGTAGCGGTGGTGGTGGGAGTAGCGGTGGTGGTGGGAGTAGCGGTGGTGGTAGGAGTAGCGGTGGTGGTAGGAGTAGCGGTGGTGGTGGGAGTAGCGGTGGTGGTGGGAGTAGCGGTGGTGGTGGGAGTAGCGGTGGTGGTGGGAGTAGCGGTGGTGGTAGGAGTAGCGGTGGTGGTGGGAGTAGCGGTGGTGGTGGGAGTAGCGGTGGTGGTGGGAGTAGCGGTGGTGGTGGGAGTAGCGGTGGTGGTAGGTAGGTATTTGGGCTTAACGCCGTGTCAGCAACTAAGGCTATATCACGGCGGGGTAGAAAAAAGAAAACCAGCGGTAAAAGAGAAAGGAGGGTAAGGGAGAGTGAACAGAGAACGGATCATTCAATAAAACCGAAAGCTTAAATGCGTGAATAAAAACCGATGGATCGAAAAGGGGCAGGGAACGAAGGGGCAGAAAAGTGACGTAGACGGCGAAAATGTACGCAGGAAAATAAAATGTGTTGAACAGTGAGGGGTGTTGCACAGTGGGTACAGGTAGGCGGAGGTTCGGAACGGAGCAGGAAGGTGAGGTGGGTATGACCCAGACGGAGGCGCGTCAGGACAACATCATCTCGCCGTACAGGTTCTGCACAGTAAATAGAATCAGAGAGGGAAGGAAGAATAGAGTGGAGTTTGTTGGAAGACAGTGTGTCCCAGTGAGCTTGCCAAAGAGAGTGGATGTAGGAGGAAATGAAAGGGTGGAGGTCAACGGAAGGCACTGGAGAGAGAGTGATGGGGTCTTGAAGAGCCTGCTTAGCAGCCCGATCAACACGCCTGGAATGCAACCATGGCCGGGGACCCAGACAAAGACAACATCAACATTTCGAGAGCGGAGGAGAGAGAGACGAGCATGAATGTGGACCAGGAAAGGATGGTTAAGGCGGTGAGAGGCAAGCGCACGGAGGGCAGAAAGAGAGTCGGATAGGATCAGAAAATTTTTCTCACCAGAGTGGCGAGCATGCGAAAGGGCCAGAAGAATGGCAGAAAGTTCAGCAGAGAAGACAGAACTGTGATCGGCGAGGCGGGCAGTGAGGATGAGAGGAGCAAGAGGGGATGGCTGCAGCCACAACTCGACCAGCAGCAGGAAGTTTAGAGCCGTCGGTGAAGACGTGGCAGAAATCAGGATAGTCAGAGAGGAGTTCTTGGAAGTGGTGAAGATAAAGGAGATCAGAGGTGGAAGACTTGGAGAAGGCAGCAAGGTCGAGACGAAGGTCGAGAGGCGGCAGGGTCCAGGGAGGATCTGGAAGAGAGGGGAGGGGGGAAACATGGGCAAGAGAGAGAGCAGAGGCAGACAGGTGAGAAAGAAGGCGAAGAGAAAGAGGTTTAGGCTCCTTTGGACGAAGATCATACAAAGGAGCACGCTCAGGTTGAAAGACGGTGGAATAAGCAGGGTTATCACGATGCGCCCTCAGTTTGGTGGCATACCGGAGCATGAGACTGAGGCGCGCAGAGAGAGAGGGGGCTCACCAGCCTCAGCATACAGGCTGTCCACCGGAGTGGTAAGCGGTGGTGGTGGGAGTAGCGGTGGTGGTGGTAGTGGTGGTGGTCCTTGCTGTCAGTATACTTATATCAGCCATGTTCTCAAATTGTTTCTTTCTGAAATCCTATTCATCTCATTATTCCTCTTGGATATCTTCTGCTTCTCATCCTCAACGTTTGTTCAATTATTTGCCCTCAACCACATTAAACACTTAAATCACATCACATCACATCACATCACATCACATCAATGTCACTTTTTGTTTCTACAATCAGGTCAAAACTGGGGTTTCACTTCAGTGCATGGACATGTTGAGGTCGTCAAGGCTACAGCCAATAGGAGAGCTAGGAGCATATGCTTATAAACATTTCCGTGCACGGGGTGAGGTTACAGTTTTGACATCGTTAGAATCCAAGGGGGTGCTTTGATAATTTAACACAAGCTTATTTGCTCAAATTTTTTCAGCTAAAATTCTGTAGTAAATAAACCTTTTGTATGAACAATACCTTGATGTTTGTTAAGAGGTAGTTTGATGTCTGCAAGGATCAAGGCAAACGTGTAAAATCCTATGACTTTCTTTAGTGCTTTAATAAAACATAATGCAGCATGCTAGACTAATTTGATAAACTGCAATTAAATCCTACAATGTCTGCCCACACAGAATAACAATGCACAACAACCATTACAAGACAAGAGTTATCATTCACAACAACTGCCTCTACTTTTGACATTGTAGTGCACGTATAATTTAAATAAAGAACATGTACACGCCATCTTAAGCCACTATAGCATTCTCAAAAGCATTTGCAGATTGTCCTTCATGCATTTTCAAGTCAGTGTGTAGACAGATTGTCCAGGATGGGTTTCCCAATCTGTATGTGGAGATGCCCCCGGTGTCCCAGGGTAGGGTTCTTGTAAATACAGGGTGAGGTGTGTATGTGTGTGTGAATGTGCTGTATAGAGTAGGAAAAGATTTTGAAATTGGAGTATGATGCTGCTTGTAAAGAAATCACTGACTGGAAAGATATTAAATGTGTCCTTAGGCTGTGCTGTCTTGAAGGCTGTGCTGTCTGGATCATTTGGTAACAACTTGAAAGTCCTTTGCTTTCCCATCTTCACCTACCCTACTCACCCCTCCCCCTTTTTTAAAGACTATATCATTCTCTGCTCCCTTCTTTCTTTCTTGTTTTCTTTCCTGCTGCCCTCTCTCTCTCTCTCTCTCTCTCTCTCTGTCACTTGTCATTACAGGAGGCATAAACATAAACCAAGGGTTTATTTACTGTCAGTATCAGAGGAACCTGATGCATGTTTCAAATAAACGTTATGGGAAGTGTTGATAGTTATCTGACAATGCTGATTTACCTTCAGAATTTACTGAACTCAAGTTGGAGGTTGGAACCTCTGCTGTGTAATTTACCCTTCATGAATTTCCAATGGACAGTCAAATGAACAATTCTTCATATTTCCCGAACCAGCATTTAAAAATGTTGTTGTTAATGGTGGTTTTGAAGTGTATTACGAAAATAAAAATCTGTGTATGGCACTTTCTTTTGATTTTTAAGTACTTTTGTTTTACCTGGAAGAGGGATGCGCTTAAAAACTTGCAGACATGAGCATTTTTAGCATTATACATGTAGAAAAAAGAAAAAATATTTTCACTTAAAATATTGGTTGGGCTCTACTTACTGATCAATAGCAAATTGCAAGGTTAGTTTGTTGTACTATTTCACAGAAAACGACAGCGATTTTATCAACCATGGAAAATTGACATGAAGACGAAGTTACAGGAAACCGATTAAATTACAGAGTGTTGAATCTTGATGACAATAAGGCATAAAGGCCTCTGTGCACAGAAAGACGTTACTGGCGTAGTTCCAACATATGATGTATATAGTGTGTTTGTATATATGCTTGTATATGAATATAATATGTGTGTATCAGTTCTTAACTATCTTAACATGCACAGACCTTCTGTGTTAGTCACAAACTATTGCAGAAGATGAAACTACCCCAGTATCTTTTCTCTGTGCATGGGGTTCCCAGTTTGGAATATGAAAATGCCATGGGCTAGCACTTGTTAGTGTAGGAGAGACAAGAGTGTTGACTGGCAGACTTTTAATCAAAACTATTTTATAAAGCTTCTGTTGTCTACCCAACTTTATTGCTTTAGGAAAATCTACTACTTGCTGAAGATATTGCTATCCCTGTTGTTTTGCAAACTTCCTCAAGCGTAATTCTCACAACTATGCACATGCAGCATGATGTTTGGTTTATCTTGTCTTATATTTTCAGTATCTTTTCAAGTAAAGCAGTGCAACAAAATACTGGAAATATAAGACAAGACAAATAAACTGAACATCATGATACATGTTTTCTTCTGATTGCCAGAAAAAAATCTGCCATATGAAATAAAAGCAAAGAAAAACATACAGCTAATATGTCACACAATAACCCAATATCAGTCAAATCACCAGCAATTATATGGGGAGATGGGGGGAACAACACTGGGGAATATTGGCTTAATGTTGGGTGAATCTTGGCCCAATATTGGGTGAATCTTGGCCAAATGTTGGTTGAATCTTGGCCCAATATTGGGTGAATGTTGGGCGAATCTTGGCCCAATATTGGGTGAATGTTGGGCGAATCTTGGCCCAATATTGGGTGAATGTTTGGCGAATCTTGGCTCAATGTTGGGTGAATCTTGGCCAATATTGGGCGCATCTCGGGTGCCGATATTGGCCCAATTTTCACTCCCAATATTGGCAACCATGATTCGCCCAATATTGGGAGCAAAGATTCGCCCAATATTGGTGTGCTGGCTGGGTAAGCTTTATGTGTTCATGTCACAGCTAACATGATCACGTGTTCACGTGACACTGTTCTGTCGTGCAGCTTCCCTGAATACCTCAGTGTCACCAGACCTTACTGTCTACCATTACGTTCAACACGGAAAGCGAGGTAACGAAGCAGTCTTCATCTGTATTTAATTAGTACTGGCCCTTTCTGAATTGACTATATACACATAAATAAATGTACATATAAGATTGTAATTGAGAACGTGCATTCTTGGATGCAAATTGACACACGGACAAGGAGTAGTCAAGTTGCGTGAATTTGGTACAATGATAGCAGGAAAAATTAGGTTGACACGAGGTCCCTTGGTCTGTTGAGTGTAACCCTTGATAATGACGTGCATTGCCCCAAAATTGTCTCTTCGGCCGCGCTAAAGTCGGGCAGTGGTTTTCGCTTGTGCAGCGTAAACAAAACACCAAGACAAAATTTATTTGCAGCAGAGAATCCAGTGAGCCCAGCAGCACCTGAACTGGACATGCTCTTGCATAAGCCACGCCGACGGACGCATCAGAGTATGGAGGAGGCGGAACGACAGGTACGTCAACAACAACATCCTGCAGCACGACCGTTGGGGAGGCCCAAGATCCATGATTTGGGGTGGTGTTGGTCTCAACCGACTCTTGGGCCCCGTCGCCTTCCAGAGCATCGGCCCTAGAGGAGGAAACGGCGTGACAGCACACGGCTGTGTGGACCAGGTGCTCAGCAGAACAACGTTCAAGTGATGCCTTGGTCCTCCATGAGCCATGCAGACATCACAGTGGAGCATCATGGGATCATCTGCAGAGAGAGCTGAACGCTGTCCAGCCGAGGCCGACAACAGCTCGCCACCCTGGGAACTACCTGAGGGCTAGATGGCGGCTTAAAGGGATTCAAGATTTAATTATAGCAGTAGGGTTGTGGATGGGTCACACCTAGAGTCTATTGTGGAACTTATTTGACCCACCAAACCCCAACTCCTGACAGTCTGTCTGTCTTACTGTAACTGTCTCACACGCAATTGTCGTTATTGGTATTATGTGTTATTTCCGTGAAGTAATTGGGGGTTAGTTTGTTATTAGAATTGTGAACTACCCCTTTCCCGCAGGTACAAAAACAGAATCATTTCACTCAGCCAGTGTCTGTGCCTTACTTTGTCCTCTTGGACAAGATAAACCAATTACAAGCTGTGCACACGTCAATAATGTATCCTGCGTCTTAAAGGTTGATATCGCAAGGAACGTCGACAAGGTAGTGTCACGCACAGGTCATCTGTTGTTGGGACAGGTCACAACCCCGACAGCACCTTGTCGATCAGCTAGTGTAACAGCTAGCGCGCAAGATTAGCTAGGCGAGGTGAACAGTGGGCCGCACTTCCTACGTTGATGCAGCGAGATAAACCAAGCGCTTATTGAACACACGATGGCTGGACACACGATGAGCAAATGATAGCAACTGATCGTGGACAGCATTAATACCACCGCTGGTGATAAAAATACCTGAAGTGACGCCTGTCTCTGAGGCCGTGACACTCTATCAAAGTAAGCAGAGGTTTTAGTTTGATCTAATGTCTGCAAAATCATGCTGCGTACGATTCAGATGTTTTGTCACTGTTTCTTTCGACGTTGTCAAAACGTCTTACTTACTTAGGGCAGTTGGTAACAGATTCAAGTGTCAGTAAAGGGGTATCCCTTGTAACACAACGCCCAGACTCATTCAGTCGAACAGACGCTCAACTAGATAGACCGCGTCCCAAATTTTATTTGTTGAACATAAACCGTTGCAGGTGGTGGCCGGCTTACCATGCAACGTGTTCCATAGTCTAGTGGCTATTATTGGACCTCTTCTCTATCTCTACTGTCTACCCTATTAGTGACACAGACTGAAGCCTGCTCTTCTCTATTTTCTAACTTTTGCCTGGCATCTAAAGGCTGTGGCTTCTTCTTGAGTATAGCTCCTTTGTACAGCTGCAGCGGAGGCGCATATAGAAGACAGCCCTGTGGCCCATCCTCCTTTGTGCCCCTCCGATCTTCTGCCTGCTAACTCCTGCCTTGGGCCTTCATGGTCAAAACTTTCTAAGTCCTATGACCAAGCAAGCATAAGCCCTATGGGCTGGGCGTAAGCCCGATCAAGCTTCTTCCGTCTGTATCCTTCTCTCTCTTGATCTAATCTCTCCAATCTGAATCTGAATCTCCTGATTCTCGCATGTCCCCCTGTTCTTATTTCCCCCTACTCCAGCGCCCTCTACATCACATGGTCTATTCTCGTAAACAGCATCACGTGCATATTCGCTCATGATCTGTTGACAGGCAGCCAGAGCAATGTTTAGGTTTCTCGAGGTTCCAAGTTGACCTCCAGGTCACTGCATCGTACTTGGCTAACCCCATTGCTGTCATCCGCTGTCCCTGACTCTTGGACCAGGGAGGTTGCTTGACTACCCCCTTCCTCAGTACATATTGTTCTCTGGGAGAACACGAAATTTACTTCCCTGAACTAAACGACCCACTAATTAAAACTGCGTAAACAACGCCAGTCTTACACGCCAGGTCTCAATTTCGTTACATCCCTCCGCTCATTCAGTTTCATGATTGTGTATGCCATAGTGAACCCTTCAGTTAAAATTTCAGTCACCGCCCGACTCATCTCGGGAAATCTTTGGAAATTTGCTAGTTCAAGAAGGACACGAGCAACAGTTCGTGAAGAAGCGGTTGTGTCAGTCGTGTCAGCAGAACATGGTTGAGAAATAATTTCTGCCTCATCAGCAGAAGCAATATCAGCACTAACGGTCGCGAGGTTAGCACGCGCGACTCTAGCAATTGTTTCCCTTGCGGTACTGATGTCTTCAGTGCTTTGACGGACACTGTGCTGGTCCTGTGTCCCAGCTAAGGGGAACGAAGCAGAGGAGGAGGAGGAGGAAGTGGAGGCTATAGGTAATGAAGAACGTACAGTAACAAATAAGCTGAAAACCATTTCAGTGTTAAAGTGGTGATACAGAATCATTAACATATCTGGGTTACTACAGCCAATGAAAAGTATGTAGCAAAAATTTCATATACCCTCATAATATCCTATCCCTCATTTGCTCTTCATGAAAGAACGTCACGTTTAACTCCTGGGTACGATAAATACAAACGTTTTATCGAAATTTTATGCTACCAAAGAGCGTTTCTTCTAAACTTGACGATGTTCAAATTTATTGTTTTTGTCATGGTTAATTGCTGTAGTAGCAGATGATTGGATCCATTCTCAATTCCATCTTTTTTTTTTCATTTAACTCTAGCTAGAAATGCCGAAGTCCGGCTTAATTGTCACTTATGAGAGATCACATCTGATGACCCTGGATTCTCCAGCTCCTTGGCGTAATGTTTGACTAGTTCTAATACAACATGGGTCACCCCTCTACAGACTTCCTCGATTCCCCATGCTCTTCTTCGTAAGTCTGGCTCCGGGTCCGAACATGGTTGGGAAACAATTTCTGCTATTTCAGCATTATCAATGTCGGCATTAACGGTCTCGAGATCAGCAGTTTTTTCCCTTGATGTACTGATGTCTTTGCTGCTTTAAGGGATGCTTTGCTCCTCCTGTGGCTCGCCTGAGGTGGACGAAGCAGAGGAGGAGGAAGCAGAGGGCATAGGTAAGGCTTCTGGCATCTCCATGTGGACGTCATCTTTTGATGCTGGGATCTCTGCCACCTCGTCCGGCAGTTGCAGGATGACAAGTATGGAGATGTTAGTGCAGCTGATACCTTGACCTTCCGCCATCCATGAATTTTCTGGCAATCCTTGCAAGCTGACGACATCCGTAATCACGACAATGAGTTTCTTTTTCAGGCTTCCGTCCTGCTCGTCGATGGTTGGGGATCCAAGGGTACCGTCACCCCTTCGTCATGCACGCTGTGTTTTACTTCCTGTTCCTCGTCTGTCTCGCTCTGGGGTCCTGTTGGAGTCTCGACCCATGGCTCAAAGTTGTCAAGCAATTCTGATGTCTGCGGCGTGGGAGGAGGGGTGATCTCTCCAGCCAGATCAATCAAAAGTCTACCCTGTCTTTGGGAGTCTCGTTTCCTTTTGAAGACGATCTTTGCCAATGGCACTTCGTCTTTCCAATCGTCGCTTGTGTCCTTCTTTGGGATTTTTCGCTTCTTCCCTTTCAAAGACTCGCAACTGTGTTTATCTTCAGTGAAATGGTCAACAGTGCGCAAGGCAGGTTTTCCGATTAAACTAGTCTCCACTGCCTTCATGGTTTTCCGGTTCCGAAATTTTTCTGAATCCGTGTCCAACTCGAATCCTGTGAAAGCAGGAGGTAGCTTCCACTGTTTGTAATCACCAGGATAATGATGACCCCCTATGTACATTCCCCAACCTCTAGGAGACAGGAATGCCAGGTGGTTGATCAGTCTCGTAACGATGTTTATTGTCACATCGAGCGAGATGGACAATATGTATCCAGTGTTCAGGAGCCTTTCTCTTCGATTTTGGGCCTCTGGATTTAAGCTTGTCACATGCAGAGAGTCCGACAATATATTTCCACCGTTCCACAGAGGTTTTGAATTTTGTGGCACTGGATTCGAGCTTGAGGGTGAAGTTAGCAGGTGTCAGTCCTTCGAAACACGTCTATAAAAGCTAATTTCAGTTTTTTGTCAAGACCTCTGTCGCGTCGGTCAGCTTCAGACAAAGGTCGAGAAAAGCTTTCAAGAATCCCATAAATATTTTCTTTGTATTGTATGAAATAGTGCGATTTCCCTTTACATCCACAGACACCTCGAACGCTGTGATTAAGTCCACAGGCTCAGGAATCTTACTGTCACGGAGGTTGAGAAACACTCTTCTAGCCAGTTCGGAATCTTTAAAGCATCTCAGGCGAGCACAAACAGAGTCAATGTCACTCCGAATACCGAAAGCCTCCAGACATTTCACAGAATTACATAAAATCTTCTCCTCACCTTTCTTCCTTTTAACGATGTTTTCTCGCTGCACTCGAAACTTGAGAGGTTCCATGGCGCACAATGCAGGAAGGCCTCACTGTACACGAAAACTGGTTTCAGCTCACTCACGTTCCACGAATTTCAATGTTTTATTTAATATAAGATGACGACATCCGTAATCACGAGAAGCGATATCAAGACCGCATCCCTCTCTTCCCAGTGCCTTCCGTTGACTTCAAACCTTTCATTTCCTCCTACATCCACTCTCTTTGGCAAGCCCACTGGGACACACTGTCTTCCAACAAACTCCACTCTATTCTTCCTTCCCTCTCTGATTCTATTTACTGTCCAGAATCGTACGGCGAGATGATGTTGTCCTGACGCGCGTCCGTCTGGGTCATACCCACCTCACCCATTCCTTCCTGCTCCGTTCCGAACCTCCGCCTACCTGTACCCACTGTGCAACACCCCTCACTGTCCAACACATTTTATTTTCCTGCGTACATTTTCGCCATGTCCGTCTAGGTCACTTTTCTGCCCCTTCGTTCCCTGCCCTCTTTCGATCCATTCCTTCTTCTGTGATATTCGCCTTCTTACGTACCATCGGTTTTTATTCACGCATTTAAGCTTTCGGTTTTATTGAATGATCCGTTCTCTGTTCACTCTCCCTTGCCCTCCTTTCTCTTTTACCGCTGGTTTTCCTTTTTCTACCCCGCCATGATATAGCCTTAGTTGCTGACACGGCGTTAAGCCCAAATACCAACCGTAATCACAACGAGTTTCTTTTGCAAAGCGGCTTCCGTCCTGCTCGTCGATGTTTGGGGATCCAAGGGTATGGTCACGGCATTGCTGTGATCCCTACAATCTATCCCCTCTTCATGCACGCTGTTTTACTTCCTGTTTCTCGTCTGTCTCGCTCTGGGGTCCAGTTGGAGTCTCGACCCATGGCCCAAAGTTCTCAAGCACTTCTGATGTCTGTGGCATGGGAGTTGGGGTGGTCTCTCCTGTCAGATCAATCAAAAGTCTACCCTGTCTTTTGGAGTCTCGTTTCCTTTTGAAGACGATCTTTGCCAATGGTGCTTCGTCTTTCCAATCGTCGCTTGTGTCCTTCTTTGGGATTTTTCGCTTCTTCCCTTTCAAAGACTCGCAACTGTGTTTATCTTCAGTGAAATGGTCAACAGTGCGCAAGGCGGGTTTTCCGACACCTCGAACGCTGTGATGAAGTCCACAGGCTCAGGAATCTTACTGTCACGGAGGTTGAGAAACACTCTTCTAGCCAGTTCGGAATCTTTAAAGCATCTCAGGCGAGCACAAACAGAGTCAATGTCACTCCGAATACCGAAAGCCTCCAGACATTTCACAGAATTACATAAAATCTCCTCCTCACCTTTCTTCCTTTTCACGATGTTTTCTCGCTGCACTCGAAACGTGAGAGGTTCCATGGCGCACAATGCAGGAAGGCCGCACTGTACACGAAAACTGGTTTCAGCTCACTCACGTTCCACGAATTTCAATGTTTTATTTAATATATTCTTGCCAACTTCAGACTACTGCAATCAGAAGGAATGTCATGTATTGAGTCTCCGCCGCATGTGCTTGACGCTTTCAGTTAAAGTCTCAGTCCTATCCCGGTGGAAGTTAGAAGTGATATTACCCAGCCTGTGGCAGCGCCATTCCTTTGGACGCCTCAAGCCTGCCTGGAAAACGACTCTTCGCGATGGATACAGTTGGATAGGGAACGCTACGTCATCAGGAAGATAACCAATGGGTTTCGAGGAATCTTTGCACAAAAACTGGTTTTACCTGGAATGCACGATGTGTGCAGGTCTAGAGTAAGAAACAAACCAACTCGCGCTTGGCAGTGTTAAAGACGTACAACAATGCAAACTTCATAAAGGGTGCGGTTGAGTTTTTAAAAAAAAAACACTCATTCAAAACAGTCTAAATAAATAATCCCAATCGGCTCTGTAGCCAAAACCCTTCAGATTTTGACACATGGACAGAAAAGGTTCAAAGCCATGATGACGTCATCAAACAGTATGGTGAACGTGTCCATAAGCATTATATTTCCAGCTGGCGTCCGATTTGTAGCTTGGAGAACGTACGGTATAATAAAGGGTAAGTAGGTTATATTAACATCAAACTTTCGCATTTTCTAGAGAAAAGGTATCTTCAACGATTTAATTATGTCCATTGAAAGTTGCGCATTCTACCAAGCCTTTAAGTGTCTGTAACTTTAAGTGTCTTTTTAATTGTTTATATTGTCAAATTTTGAGAGTAAAATAAAATAATTACTCTTTTCTATACAGACTTTTTTTAAAAGGATAATTCCGTTCATTAAAAAAGAGAAGTTGCAAAAGTTGTTTTGTCCATTGTATTAGTAAATTTATTTAAAAATTGTCCCGCATTACTTTGGACCTGAGCTGCTTTGTCAAAAACCCGAATATTAAAAGAAAACTCTCTGTTTAGTTTACAACTCTTCACTGACGAACACAGAGAACACCGGTGACAGACGGGCGGACACAATGACTGTCGCCAGTGTTTATGTTTAATCCAAACATCCGGCAATTGACAGCCCGTTTCTGTCACTCCCCTGCACTCGGCACCTTCAGCGGGCTCGTCTGGGGGTTATGTTGGTGCATCGGAACCCGAAACCGAAAAAATCAGTGTTCCCTTCAGATCGCTCGTTAAAACAAGTGCAGGACCTCAATCTGTACATTTTCTCGCGAAGTCTCGTCTGATCTCACTGGCTTACAGGGGTCCGAAAAAGAGATCAAAGTCATCTCCCCCTCTTACGTGCATGCCCGCGTGTGTGTATCAGAGTGTGCTCGTCAGAGCGTGTGTTCATTTGTAACATTATTCACAAGGAAAGAAAAGTCGGAGGAAGAAAAAGTGAAACATTCAAACAGATTATACAAAATCTCCTACAGCAGAACACCCTGATCTGCTGCTCCTTCCTTCCCTCGCTCGCTCATCCGTCCCTCACACACTCGCACATCCTTCCACCTACTCACTCAAGCAAATTCACATTCTTTCTTCACAGACGTTTCATGCAGATGCGCACTTGTTCACAAATCGCCACAGCGACCATTTCCACACTTCTGTCAATTCGCACCTTATTGCCTCTGTCATAACCACGTGCTCTCCCTGTCGCGGTATTGTCTCTGTCGTGTCTAGGGGTATGGCGCTTATGTGTTTTACTCGTCTGCTCGTTGACTAGAGTTATCACAACATAAAAATGTGTCAAGAAGGGGGAAACTAACACTGCAATCGCTGCATAATTTAATCAATTTCCAATCGGCTCAAGCCCCCACCCCCTTGCTTGTCACGCGCACCACTTAATAAGAGAGGGCAGCGATAATACACTATTCTATTTGTTTACAGTTACAACAGAATATTTCACTACACAAGGAATGATGCTCCAATATACATCTACTGACATGGAGAACAATCACTCTCACTCTCATACATTCATCCCAGCTACGCTATACGTATCCACACGCACACGTTATTGACCGGGTTATGAATTTTACCGTACCGATACTTCACTTCGATACACGCAAGAAAACTTTATCCTTTTCGTGCTAAACCTCTCTGAATATGACGTCACGTCGACGTCTTAACACACAATCAGATCGACCGACGATCACACAAGAAATAACCGTTTCTACAAACCGACAAATCAACAAGTTTGATTTACTATCGTCTAAGTTTGTTCCTCTAGCTTTGAGCTACGGTCGTGTCCTACACTGTACGTAAACTCACTTTCACGATGCTGGATAGGAATACCGCAGACGCCACGTCTCTCAGCTCCACAATCACAACACCGGTCCAAAATGCCCGAGTTCCTTTCCTGACTGGTAAGAGTCACCCCTGTTGCAGAAGCACTGCTGGTTCTCTGTCCACGTCGTGGATAATGCCTGCACTCGTCTGTACTACCTTCGTCCTTCAGCATACGGCAATCAGCATACGGCAATCGGCACTCGGCAATCGGCATTTCACATTTCGGCCCTTAACATTTGCGGTCGGGCGCCTATATAGCCCTGAGCGCGGACTTGCCAGAAAAACGCGAATGGGCTTTCTACCCGTTCTAGGTGGTAAGCTGTAGCCCGGAGTGTTATTCGACCCCACCTCGCAGCCGACCCCCTCTCAGGGTGACGGGTCAACCGAGGGACGGGGTGCGGGTTCCCCTCGCTCTCAGCCGGCTACCTTCCCCGCTCCACCGCGCGGTCTCTCCTGGCTGTTTTGTCGAGCCAATTGGGTCGGCCGTAACAATTTGCTCTACCTCCTGATTGGGTAGGCAACTAGACGCCGGAAAAATCACAACACTCCCCCTTCCCGCCACCCTCGCACAGTCATGATGCGCCCTCGCGCATTTGGATGTTCATGAACAATTGAGTCTGTCACCTAGGAAGTCCGCTTGCAGACCTTGACTCCGATGGTCCTTTATGATCTGCTGCTGACGCGTTGTAAGATCGCCAGCTACTCTGATTCCCTTCTCCCGAAGTTTCTCCCTTCCTTTCATGATCACATCCATATTATCTGACCAGCGAAAAAATTTAACAATCACTGGCCGGGATTTGTCTTCGCGATCTCCATTACCGTGCGAACCCAAACGGTGTGCACGCGCAATATCAGATACAGACCATACTCTGCCAGGAACACAATTTTGCAGCAGATCTACTATCTTTTGCGCACATAGAATAAAACTTTCGTTTGGGGATTCTGGTACGCCAAAAAATTTGAGATTGTCTTTCCTTGACACAGCCTCCAACCTATCGATCTTGTCCTCCAAAGTTTTTACGCAATCAAGTAACTTGCATTCCAGGTCGGCCACAGATGTACATGCGTACTGGCACTCTCCCCTTACCTCCGGAAGATCTTCTTCCAGGTGGATGATTCTGGACCGCACATCCACAATGTCCGTCCTTAGCTCGTTCAAAGTCTCTTGCACGGACGATAGTTGCGATCGAACGGTATCGAACCCAGCTAGAAACTTCTTGTGTTGTTGTTGGAACATGGAATCCAGCATCACTTTGATGTCATCACTGCCAGCTTTACCTGTAGCAGCGTGTTCCGTGGACTCTGCACCTTTGTCTGTAGGAGCGTGTTCCGTGGACTCTGTACCTTTGTCTGTAGCAGCGTGTTCCGTTGACTCTGTACCTTTGTCTGTAGCAGTGTGTTCCGTGGACTCTGCACCTTTGTCTGTAGCAGCGTGTTCCGTGGACTCTGCACCTTTGTCTGTAGCAGCGTGTTCCGTGGATTCTGTACCTTTGTCTGTAGGAGCGTGTTCCGTGGATTCTGTACCTTTATCTGTAGGAGCGTGTTCCGTGGACTCTGTGTCTTTGTCAGGCCCCGGGTTATGCTCGACGTCCCCACATCTCAGCAACAGAGCGGACAGGACTAGCGCCAAGCACAGCGATGCCTTGCGTGAACACAGCTTCAGTCCTCGAAACTCGCGTGTAGCAATCATGGCTTTTCGATGTAAAATACACATTAAGGTCCAACAGAATAACCCAGTTTTTTGTCTGTGAGACTCCAGTGAAGTTGGCATCTTAATTTAGTGCTAACTGTTTACTTTACTTATTAGAAAATACAGAGAAACTGGGAATTTTCTTGAGAGCCGCACAATCCTTGTCTGACCTCTACAACGAGCAATGTTCAACCCCTGTCCAGAGGGAAAGATGGGAGAAAGAGCCATCCCACCGCTGCCACCAAAATGTAACAGGGTCGAGCCGTAGCGGGTTCAGTTACTATTGCAGTCATGGCAATGGCTCTGTCATCCTTCCACTCCGGACACCGCAACAAGGCGTCTTCACATCTACTTGCAAACTTTAATACTTCTCACGTCATTGTGAGAGCACAGCGACTCAAGAACGAATCAATGCTCGAGTGACTGACTCGAATCTCTGACTCTGAATGCCTTGCAGGTCTTTTTTTCCTTGGCTCTTTTAAACACGCTCGCCCCTCGCCTCCCGCCGAGATGCTCAGTCCACTCTCGTTTCAGAGCGACCCTGACCACCCCTAATTCTCTAGGTGGCCCCATCCGTCCCTGGGGAAACCTGGCCGCACCTAAATTACAGATAATGGTTATGGTAGCCTCGGACAGTGAGAACTTATTGGCCCTTCCCTTCCCACCGTTGGATCTGGGGTCGGGATCAAAAGAAACACGATACCCTTTGTTTCTCACTCTTGAGTAACGGACGCTACGTGATGCAACTGCTACGGTATGCCGGCTAGGAGAGCACAGGGACCGGCTGGGTGGGCGCCTGGGTGTACGTAACCAGCACCCGGCTACACACGTATATGTCTTCCCACACAAAGGATGGGGGTGGGGGAGAGAAAAGAGGGCTAAGTGCGGACAACGGAACTCTAGAAAGGTTAAGAAAGGTCTTTAATTACAAGAGAATCGACATTTGTTTTGTAAATGGCAACGGCATTCATTGGCGATGCACTAAAAATTCGTTCTTTTATGCAATGGGGTTATCCCACTACAAACTATATGCAAGACGAAGGAAGATGAGAGGCTGTGGAAAGTTGCGTTCACTATCCCTTCTTCTGTCGTTCCGCCTTCCGTAGTTGAGGACAACAGGAACACCGACATCAAAATTTACCAGATGCAAGTGCGCATGTCCTACTGGCCGCGAGGCACGACGTCACCAAATGCGTCATACGCGATTATGGCGGACTCCACCAACAACAGCAACAACGTGGACCTTTTCTGGTCCAATCAGAAGTAAGACAACCTCCCGACTTAACAGTCCGTCCACTTGCAGACGCCTCTACTCTTTTCCTCATCCACCTCTACTCTTTTCCTCATCCGCCTCTACTCTGTTCCTCATCCGTCTCTACTCTTTTCCTCATCCGCCTCTACTCTTTTCCTCATTCACCTCTACTCTTTTCCTCATCCACCTCTACTCTTTTCCTCATCCGCCTCTACTCTTTTCCTCATCCGTCTCTACTCTTTTCCTCAGCTCCCCACATTTTTCCTCTCTCCCTTGTGCTTGTTAAAGCCCGAGGGTACTTAACTTATTTTTCTTCTATCTGTTTAATTTCCGAAATTTAAGCATGCGAGGATAATTCCAACCAAGAAGACACAACAATTTACCACTTTCGTAAGAGCACGCCACATATTAGTCAACACTGTTTTTCGGTGTACACACGATGTCACGGCGGGCAGGTACCTTATCTTAGTGGACTTCGACTTTTCCAGAATTACTGGACAAACTGTTTATGGCGATCTTGTAAATGTAGATTTAATTTAGCAATCGTCACCAAAACCTTTACTGCTTTAGGTCAGTGGTTTCTAAACCAAAGGGTGACGATGCTGTGAAATAATGTGAACAACTAGAGCAATCTTCCGAGGGGAAAGATTCTCATACTTCGACACGCTCGCTCAGTCTCTCACAGGCAAAACACTACTAGCTCAAGAGCCCCCACCCTCGTAAAACACACAACTGCAGCGAACTGTTATTCAACATATATTTCAAAACACTAACTGGCTCGACAACATCAAATATCTACAAGGTATTTACAAAGAATCACCGTGCTCGTGTCTAGGGTAAGACGCTGCCTGATGACGTCATACCACGTGCAACAGACAAAGGAAATAATCAAATCAAATGCAAGAGGGAAACCAA
>SMGT01001708.1:10121-38106 GCA_004794575.1 Lanistes nyassanus | reverse complement strand
TCTGCCACTATTGGTAGCCAGGGTCAGCTACAACCATTTGGTCTGCCACTATTGGTAGACAGGGTCAGCTACAACCATTTGGTCTGCCACTATTGGTAGCCAGGGTCAGCTACAACCATTTGGTCTGGCACTATTGGTAGCCAGGGTCAGCTACAACCATTTGGTCTGCCACTATTGGTAGCCAGGGTCAGCTACAACCATTTGGTCAGCCACTATTGGTAGCCAGGGTCAGCTACAGCCATTTGGTCTGCCACTATTGGTAGACAGGGTCAGCTACAACCATTTGGTCTGGCACTATTGGAAGACAGGGTCAGCTACAGCCATTTGGTCTGGCACTGTCGCTAGCCCTGGTCATTAATTTCTATTTATCTTTACCGTTCATGTCCAGTCTTGGACAGCTGGAGACTTCAGCACCCCCACCATTTCAGGCAGACATCCAAAGACCCATGTCTTTCCAGCACGCTTACATCAATAAGCCTTCATCCTCCCCAACCCTCTCCCGATGTCTCCAGCAGTTCACCCCATTAATTCCCCCTTCCGTGACCCTCCTGCATGCTGTGATCTGCAAGAGGCCATCTTCTCCTCCAATCACCCTCCCATCCTGCAAACTGTGATCTGCAAGGGGCAATCTCCTCTTCAATCATTCTCTCACATCCTGTGACCACCAAATGAAAGATCTCCTGCGTTTTTAAACCATCAATTTCTTCCTTAGGGCAGAAAAGAAAGCCAGGTTCATCTAAGCTCCAACCTAACGACATTTTCCCACTCCACTGACTGCAACCTCAAAACGAATACTGCCATCTTCTTGCCAGTAGATCGCTTCTCTGCTCAGTATCGTGCGCCACCGCAGCATCTCCTTACGCCATCACAGACAACAAGGACAGTACCAGAGTAGATAGCTTAATCTTCCCAAATTTTCCAAACTCAACATGTACACATTTCTTCATCCTCCCCACACAAAATGCATGACCTTTTCGGAGTCTCCTGGTTTCATTAACAAGATATGACTGACTGTACGGAGAAAGAAACTGCAGGAAAAAGATATCTTTATATTGACCGACATGGATTTTACACACTCCTGTTATAATGTCACAAACTTGGTGTTCATTATACAAAAGTTGCATTAAAACAACAAGCAATGGTGACAGGCATATCCCCTATTATGCATATACCTATCTCCTAACAACTGAGAAAGCATCAAGTGAGTATCTCCAAGATTAGGAAAGAAATTAGAGACAATAAGGAACCAAACTGGAAGTATATGTATCAGCCTTTTGTTACTGAAGGTTGGTCTAGTTCCCAAGACATTTGACTAAATGAGGTATCAGAGTGGGCAAATGATTTTAGCACACTGTGAGGAAAGTAGCAATCAACAGCAGGGTGCCGTAAAGCCGATCAATTGCTCTCTATCACTTACATAAAGATCCAGGAGCCAAGCACAGCAACGACTAACCAAGATCGCTGTTTGCCAAGAGCACAGTCTGCGCTCTCCTCCTTGGGGTCGTTACCTCCCCTGAATGCAAACAGCACCACTTTTATAGAAATAGAAGCACACAATTCTGCTCAGCTCCCTGAAAAGGTGCTAGTGCCAGCTGCTCTATCATACACAGCTTTTCCACATGATTCAGCCACACACACACACACACACATGCAATTCCACAAACAGTAATAACAAGACAATAACATCTGATAATAAACCAGCTGTGTCAACATTTGATGAGGAAAAATTTAATGCACAAGTTAAGATGCTCTTGTTTCAGTTGGAGACAAAAAGAAATCAAGTAATGAAAGCCATTTTAAGACATGCTGAATGTGCAAACCGTCTCAGAATACTACAGCATGCAGTAGAAACTTAGACAACGCCTGACACCACTGACATTTAAGTGTGCAGTAAAGTCAGCCTGCAGGATGTATTAAAAAAAACAAGTTTTACCCTCAAATCAATGTTGCCTGCGTCCTTAACATGACCTGTCTGTCCTAGTTAGATCACAAGACTCATCTACTTCAGTACCTGAGGTATTCATCGCCACCATTGCCACCACCACCACCACCACCACCACCACGGTATGTGAACCTGATAATTTGATTATACTGCTTTCAGCTGCTGCTCTTAAAAAATAAAAAAGTGTGACTTTCAAGAGTGATAACCCTGTTTCAGTCTCTTTTCTAATCGTAAGAGCCACCATCTTATCTCTTACACTGGAATGCTGCAAGTGATATAGTGATGACAATTCAGAAAGTAAACCCGAGTTCATACAAGCAATTTGTGTTCAAGATTCAATACCTACTGTTATGGCTATTCTAAATACTTTAAAACTCAGCTGTTGACACTTGATATTATTATTAAGATAATGATGAATAGTATAATCAGTTATGATTGGACAATAATAAAACCCTCTCTCTCTCTCACTCACTCTCTCACACACAACAGCAGTACACACATGCACTGTGTAGCGCCAACTACCTGAAGTACTTTGACCCAAAAGGCTAGGAATGGAAAATAATCATGTGCATGAGTGCTCTACTCATTACTGGAGTCAGTGTAAAGTTCTGTCCTGATTCATGCGGTCATATTGTGGTCAGCTTTCAAATCATGCACTGTGTCTGACTGATGCCTCAACATGAGGTCGTGTTCGTGCACTGTGCATGCTTGCAAATGCTAGAAGGATGAAAGAAATCATGACCTAAAGGTAAAGTTGAGAAGAAGGGAGGTTGGAAAGGGAAGAAAATTGGGGAATAATACAGAGATACAGAAACTGAGGCTACACAGAAACAGCAAGGGGCTAGTGAGATACAGATACTGAGGCTAGACAGAAACAGTGAGGGGCTAGTGAGATACAGAGGCTACATAGAGACAGTGAGGGGCTAGTGAGATGCAGACGCTACACAGAGACAGTGAGGGGCTAGTGAGATACAGAGGCTACACAGAGACAGTGAGGGGCTAGTGAGATACAGACGCTACACAGAGACAGTGATGGGCTAGTGGAAGAGTGACAGATAGAAGGACAGGAGGAGCAAAAACCGAATAAAACTGAGAGGCCAGAAATCAAAGTAATGAGTGATGGAAGGGGAGATGGGTGTATGTGTGTGTGGAGGGTGGGGGGTGCAAAGCAGTGCCAAAGATGGATAAGCTTAGGAATAATATTTAGATATTAAAAATATTGCAAGCCCTAAAAATTCTGACTTCAGTCTAAGAAATGGGCGCCTGAGCCTTCATTTCTGAGATGAAGTGAAGAAGATATGCAGCACTAAGCAAAGGCTAGTTGCTGAACTTAATTATCTCATTTCACTGCACGCTCAATGGCACTGAGGACACTGCTCATCATGCACAAGACTGTTAATCTATTGTTAAGGCCCTTTGCTTGCCAATCATCTGGGGCAACCTTTTTAACAGGAAGTGACTAAACTGCATCAAGTGATTGCTTACTTCATGGCTGATCTCACTGTATGGGTGACCATCTGGCTGCTAGTCATGAACTGCTTGCCCCGACAGCTTTATCCAGGCCAGCAGTACAAGCAGTGCATGCTTAAGAGTGGGAATCTTGCAGTCAGTGTGCAAGTGTTGTGTGTGCATCTGTATGTGTGACAAGAAAGAAAGAAAGAAAGAAAGAAAGAAAGAAAGAAACAAACAAACAAACAAACAAAGAAACAAACAAACAAACAAAGGAAAACAGAAGCACTGCAAAATCTTATGATAAAAGCTGGGTAACATTATATTCTGTATACATGTATATTTTATATGCTAATATGGTTGCAGTATATGAAACGGCAAAAAGCAGATATAAACTTCCTTTCATCAGCATTTCAGTAATATAAAGAAGCAATGGAATACTAAAAGAGAGACACTGTAGTCACAGTGAACACGTACATGCATTCATCTCCCCAACAGGTACATTAATACGGTTAAAAGCATTTACTAGGGCTGGTTAGGGTGAGCTTTTAGTTTCTGCATTACGTGTACATGTACTCCTGAACTGCACCTAAATCCAAAGAAATCTTGAGTGCCTCTAGGAGCACGTACAAACTACACCAACACAAGCTGACTGCGCTGTCATGCACAGATGTAGAAATAACCATGCTGGGCTACACCCACACTGTGATGACATCAGGTGTACCCGAATTATTGGCTATTTCTTGAATATTATTTTAATTGAATTTACTTTGATGCAGTCATCAACTTAATCATCCTTGCCATCGCTTTAAAATTAAGTTAAATTTACAATGTTCTTTTAGTCCTAACAGGTTGTTTATAAACAGCTTTCCTGTTTACATGCCAGAACAACATGAAATACATAACCTTCAACCCAACTCAGATGCTATTAGTGAGAGAAGAAGACAGCTAAAACATGAGGCCTCTTGTGAACATCTGAGATGTGCAGGTCCCACCCACCCCTCCATCCACCCAGGTCCTGAGGACAACCATCTTGCATATCTGACATACTGGACCTGTGGACCATGCACACTGCTGACATGCTCATTATTAACAGTTTGTTTCTCCTATAATGATGACTGAGGAAGACCAGTTTTAAGTTTAAAAAGATAAGTGTTAATTTTTGCTTTCCTCTTCAATTTCATATAATCTGTTTATGTCACACTGAAAAGATTTGCATCATAGAAATGTATTTAAATTAACAGTTCAACAAATAAGCGTATATGAAGAACATTTTGAAGGAAATTGCAGCTTGACAACAAAATGTCTTTTTCAAGATATGAAAGGTATACATGTTTATGCAGGATCTTGTTTATGCAGGATGCATGTACTGTAACTCTATTAATGTAAGGACAGTCATCACCACAACCTTGCTCATAATGATTGCCAGCAAGTCACACAGTACTGATGTTGAAGGTCTCATGAGACAGACTGATATCAGTGCTAAACGTACTACAAGTGATTCATTTAAGCTAACTCACACAATCCAACAGAATGGTTTAGATTCAGCTTCTTGTGCACTGTTGCTATAAATTGACTGGTTCATCAAGTTTTGACTAGTGCATTAAATGAGTCGGTTTAGATGAATTTCACACATTATTCTGTTTTTTTCCTGGTTACAAATACACTTATTATTGAGGTACTGAAATTCATATTACTCACTGATCAAGCTGCAACACACACTGGGTGTGAAAAGAGTTGACTGATTAACGATATGCAATGGTCATTCAAATGTTAGTATTCACCAGTTGCTGATGCGACTGAAAGAATGTCATACATGCACACAGCTGTGTGGATGATAGGGTGGTATCAGAGTGCCCTTATCAAATGGCAATAAGATGAACAGATGTCCACAACCCTGTAAATGATATGCAACTGCATGTACAGAGATTAAGCCACTTTATGTGTGTGATGTCTTTCTGAAAAATGATGACTGTTATGATGTCTTTCTGCAAAATTTGGTGGCTGTTACGATCTACAAGTACAAGTACAAGGCAACTCTGAACCACGCATGCGCAGAGAAAAAAACAAAATAGTCATATTTACCCAATATGACTGAATAGTCCTTTCCTGCAAAAGGTCACACACCAAAACACAAATAAAAAAGTGCTTTTCCACAAACAGGCCATTGCTGAACAAGTGCACAAAATGAACAAGGAAATTTCATCTCAAAGTCTGCTTTACAGAAAATTAAATGTAACTACAAGAAGTTACTATGCTGGCTAAAGCCAAAGAAATTACTCAATATTTCAAGCATGCTAAGACCAGAATGTTATACGCCATGAACAACATGAATATTTTTCTATCATTACTATAAAGGTACTTCACACCTTGAACATATTACATAATGTCTTCAAGTTTAGACAGAAAGCAGCAGCTTCATTCATGTTATCATGTTCAGCTGTGCTGTTACCTTCAGCCCAACATGCACCCATTGCCTCCAAAACATATCAGGGGACTAATTTGCTTATGATACTAATATTTAGTAACAGTAACACTCAGCTCATACAAACTTTCAGCAATATATGTTATCTTTACATATTACCCATTCCAAGGCTCATAAAACTAAAAGTGTTGTGACAGGGGTAGATCTAGAAGTATAATTATATATTTTAAACTTCATGCAGCATGGTGCGTGGTGC
Source organism: Lanistes nyassanus (assembly GCA_004794575.1). Taxonomy (NCBI): domain Eukaryota; kingdom Metazoa; phylum Mollusca; class Gastropoda; order Architaenioglossa; family Ampullariidae; genus Lanistes; species Lanistes nyassanus. The sequence goes on along the minus strand of SMGT01001708.1, from coordinate 32,034 downwards.
CATCAGAAAATGAAGGTTCTCAAAGTGAAGTCCAATACAGCAGGAAATGAAAAACAGTTCCACAGGACATGCAAAGAACAAGACAATACATTTACTTTGGAATGTTAACTGTAAGAAAATGTACTGAACATGAACGGGGCTCAGAAGCAAAGAATGGAATTTAATTCAAAGTTTCCGAATAGGGTCAAAGTGAAATGCAAAGCACGATAAGTTGCAGAAAAGAACTAAGAATCATGCACAGTTCCGGGTTTCCTGCATAAATCTGGCTAAACACATGCTGCCAGACCTCACATCTTGGACACTCAGCTACAATGTATGCTGCCTCTTTCTCAATATCCGTTCTTTACTGTTCTCCCTTGTGCTGCGCATTTCCCTTAATTTTTACAGATGGTTTCACAGATCGGTCCCCTTCTGGTTAAAATCTATAACTCATTAAATAACTGAAAGTTGTTTGTTAGCCCTCCCCCCTCCCCCCAAAAAAAAGAAAAGAAAAAGGAAGAAACCCCCAAAACTTGCGTGGCTGGCTCTTTACTGAAGATCATTTTGGGAAGCAGTCTTACTCTTACTGCTAAGATGCTATACAGAGATGATTTATCAGTGGAGCAATATCAGTTCACTAGCTGCTAATAATATGATGAATTCACTGTAATTGTTTTTCTTTACTTTTTAGAATCCCATAGCACATTATTATTGATATAAATGTTCTATTTTACCACCCTAACCTACAGCAAGGATGACTTATATTTGAAAAACACATCACGAAGGAATAAATTATACATGTGAAATTGTTAATGTTGGATTGGTGTTCACAAGATTAACTATTTAAAGTTAATATTGGTGTTTGTGAGAGTATATAGCAGATACTGATGGTTAAATATGGCAGAGTTGACTAGTTATTAATGTTTTGATTTACTAGTTTCAAGCTTAAAGGGAAAGCTTCTTAGTCAGTCAGCCTATATAAATTTTCCACATGAAAGATCTTGTTATCATCCCAAATTGTAAATGGTTTTCACCTTTGTCATGAAACAGTTTCCAAGCTGAAAGAGCAAATAAAAGGCAAATACAAGGAAACCAACTTGATCTCTCACAAACAAAAGCAAAGTAACTTGTAAGTGGACTCAAGGAGCACTTTCTATAGATGGCTAGAACCAATTCAACCAGACGGCTGAAACAATCGATATTTAAGCTGAAACCTGTGAATGAAGAAAGATGCCGTCTGCTTTCAGTTTCATCATGAACCAAGCACCACACCCTTCACACACACACACACACACACACATACACTCTGATATGAAGGCAACATATATGCACAGGCACAGAAATTGGATTTACTCAGGATCTAGTGAGAGCTAAACAAAAACACTTCACTGGTTTATCAGAAAATATCACACAATGTGAGGGGCAAGGGGAAAGCCCAGATATAAAATTAAAAGGATTAGTTACCAGTTTCAAGGATTAATGATGTGTACTGCTGTCTCGATTCAGTATGTGACATGATAATGCTGGTCACAGTACTCCAGTACAGTTGCTCACAGTCGGATCAAAAATATCTTCTGTTTTTTTCTAATTACACCAATTGCAACTCATTTGCCAACCTTGTCAATATCACAAGCAACTGTACAAACATAAGCGCTGAACATGCCTGAAGAATACATCCCAGTTTACAGTGTGTGCCACAGTTTTGCCCTATCTCTGATGCAGTGATGCTACTTCTGACCTGGCCTGTCCATATATCACATAGCTATCGCAATATCACTCAGTCAGTATCACTATCAGGCATCATCAGCGGCAGGTTACGTTTCTTTCCTCAGAAGATAAATGTATAATAAGGGGGATTATTACCTGACCTCTTGATTACTTGAAACACTATTTACTTCTAATCTAAAACTCAGCAGCACTGTTGTCAACTTTATATTTTGATTACTTCCTAAATACAGACAAATTCATCATTCATTACAGAAATGAAATACAATGAACTATCATAAGAATTTCTCTGAAAAGCTTTTTTCTCTCTCATATGTTTCATTCTGTCCTGTCTGTGCCTACTTGGAGGTAGCTTGTGTCTCTCAGTGTCTGTGGATGAGTCTGTGTGCACGTGTGCACTGAAACATTTGGTGCCTTAGAAATACTGTTATTATTATTATTACAGCATAGATATGAGATAAGACGACATCACTGAATAATTCAAGGGCTTCCAGTTCTATTTTCTATGTCCCTATAATCTGTACAACAAGAGCTCTATAAAATATTTATCATGACTATAGCAGTTGCTACAGTACAAAGTTTTAGACCCCCTTCACTCCAAAAACACTAAGGGAAGGGGAACTAAAAAAAATGTTCCACCCTCCTACACACGTGCCACTACGAGTTGCAGAAATTATATAAATTGTGTTATTTAAAAAATTACAGTCAAACAGGCATCAAAATAAAGTTTACTTGTTTTGCTCTCATTCACAGTGAACAATGTATAACATCTGTAGTGCTGTACACTGACTAATCCTAATGGGTGATTCACTTAAAAGCACACTCCAATTTTGCTCCTAGTCCTATTTTCCATCCCTAATTTACATCATTAATTCACTTCTTCACTGGCTTGTAGAAAACTGTGAGGATGAAGAGAACGCACATTGCCTAAACCTAATAAAAACTACTTCCTAAAATGTTCTGTCAATTTTGCTTGCTTACACTAGGCATCATATATAAGATTTTCCTTGCTTCGAAATCACATTGCCTTTCGTCTGTTACTTTCTGCTTTCTTTTGGATAGTACACAGTGACGCCGAACTGACTCACCTTTGGGTGGGGCTTGGACATGAGCCCCGCCATACGACCCATATCTCTCTTGCACCCGGGGTGCATCGGTGATAGGCACTTGTTCCCCTTCTGGTTTGGTCACCGTGAATCTGACGGCTGCCATGATTCTTGACCAGCTCAGCGGTGAATAGGGTCCTCGATCACAGACATTGATAAGAAATGGTCACACGTGTGACCTGTGGGTGCATGCCTAATTAAGTAGCCTTGTTCAGAATACGGTCGACACAAGTTACACCAATTGATCAAAATAAGAAGAAAACAATTAAAATCGTCAGGGTTTTCAGGAGCTTAGTTTCATAGAAAGACAAGAAATCACATTTAAGTAATCTAATCCATTCAAGGAAACAGTAATAAAGCAATAATACCAAAGACCTGATACGTACAAACGTAGTCACTAAATATTGTTATGAAGTGTTGTGGTTGCAGCCGGATAATCAGATCATAATGTGTAGACTGGTACCAGTCGAAACAGATGAAATTAGCTCTATTTTTATGTAACGTGCAAGTACTCACTTGGAATTCGTTAAAGCAGTTTATACAATCCCAGATAAAGTCATATAAGAGTTATTTTATGTCATTATCATTAAAATACAGCATGTATTTTGAATGTTTTCCTCTGGGGCACCTGTCAACGTGGAGGAGCAAAATTCCAGGCACCGTTTTCGGTCTCAAAAATACAAAACTGTAGCATGGGAGTTAACTGCAGAAGATCGTCTGCTTCGACGGTGGTCTTCCTTGCTGTAAACGGGTTGGGTTTTTTTTCCAGGTCAAGTCGACCTACAAGCTACAGGAGACTCTTTGGGTGCTCAAGCATCGCCCTACCGCCTCGCTGGTAAAAGAAAAAAAAAGGAAAACAGAATAAAGCAAACAAGAAGCCAGCCTATTCAATAGGGTACAAACAAACAAACAAACAAACAAACAGGTATATTAATTCAAGATCTTGGTTTCCTGATGACCATGTACTGATCGAGATCTCGAACTCCCATGCCAGTCATGTCGAATTTACTTCTTGGAAAGTCAGAGATCCGACTCGACTGATCTAGCTATCGTATCTATAAACCGAAAAGCGTCTATTCTGTGAAGATATCAAATTTCTTCTTGTCTTCTTGTTTAGGGTCTGCAGCTGGGATGAGTGGGGTGGAAACGTTGTTCTCAGAAGTGACTATATCACTGTGAATTGTGGTGAAATTTCAGGAAGAATTCTAGTTTTGACAGGATTCGTTGAAGTATGGTTGTCACCTATCCCATAGAAAGGGCACCAGAAATCATTTTTAAAAATCACAAAATAAATCACTATGGCCCGCCGGGAGACGAATTAATTTTTTCCTTTGTCGGCTGCTGAAGGCGTTAGAGTGAGTGTCTGATGACGGGAATGGATAATCAAAAGACGCGTATAAGACAGACCGAATTTTTAACATTTAAGGTTATTAATTAATGACAGTATTAACTGTGTTTCATTTTGTCTGTATCCCTAAAATTTGTTCCATGGACAGACTCATACGATTCCCCGCCCCCTCAAAACTCCCTCCTAAAAACTAATCTGGGTTTTTGATTGGGCGAACTGTCAATCTGGCCATCGAAATGGTAAACAATCAAGTTTCAAACAGTACTTAAGATCGTCAGAAAAACATTCTGAAAAATCGGTTACAAAGTCCCCCCCCCCCCATTTTTGTTAAACGTACGGTAGGAGTGAGGAGCGTCCATGCTGAAATGTAGCCGAAATCCAAAATTTCATTTTAGCCAAAATTGAGCTAGGTGATCAGCTAAAGGCCAAAAAGAAAATCAAGCTTCCAACCTGTATGGCATTTTGTTGGAACCGACAGCGTTAATCGATGTTTCGATCCTTACGGACAGAGGATCGGATCCGAAGGAAGGATCGAAGGACCTGGAAGCTGTTTATTGCAAGACACACACACACACACACATACTTTTGTTGATAAAAGTTTGGATTTTCTTGGTGGTGGTGACGTAGTCCTCATTGTCTCTGGCTGCTCCCTAGAACAGGACTGTGTGAGCCTCTTTTGTCCCGAACCTTTATTTCCATCTTTGACTCACTAATTCTTAGGATGGCGATTTGGTCATTCTTCGTTTCATTTCCACGTTTTTTTTAAATCTTTCGGCAGCCACCTGTGTGTTGTCGTTCCAGCCTCATACACGGTCCTCAGGTTCTATGTCTCTGCAGTCCTGGTTGAAAGGATGGCTGTCGGCAGAGGAGCTTAGATATTAATCAGGTTTTCTTTACTCGAAGTCACAGGTCCTCCGACTGCAGGTCCATCTTATTCCAGGGCTGAGAAGTTCTGAATGTCTCTAGTCGGCATTTCTGTAGCTTACAGGTTTTGGCAGGGAGGGGTAGCTAACTCCTCCCCTAACCCTCCTCCTTTCCCATCCGGGCTTGGGACTGGCCGCGCGGAGTGTTTGATTCGGTGAAGCCATACACACTATTTCAATTCATGTGGAAGATAATTGACTATCTGTACACACTACACAAAACTGATAAGCCAACCAGAACAGTTCAAAAGAGACCAGTAGAGATGCCTATATGTAGAATGTATTCACTCGAGCTGTAGGTAGGGATGGAGCTTTAGAGCAACGATTGCTCCACCTCGCTGTCATTTTACACTATGGAAGGAAGGGCCGGATCTGTTACTAATCTGTGAACTGAAAGAACCTCTCTTTCATCCATCCCTCGATGTCTCCCTATCAATATATTCTTCTCAAGAGAATTGAAAGACCATTGCAAACTGCACGCGTTACGTGATGGCAAAACACAATCCGGTACAGTGACAAAAATCATTAGACTGATTTTTTAGTGGGAAATCAGGTAACCCATATACACATAGTGGTATTCCTTATATCAAAACAGAACTGACCAAAGATGTATTTTAAACTATGAAAAGGACATTAAGATATGTTTGCTTCTGTCACCTATTTAAAAAAAGAGGGGGTGGAATAAAGGGTAGTTGGGTGGTGGAGTTGTAGGGGGACGTGGGATTTCAAGGGACTGCACTGTGAAACTACCACAATGTCCTCATTTTCAGTTACTTCTCTTGTCTCATGACGGCGACTTTCACTCAACTGCTAAGTAGGACATGCAACCCTCTCCCCCCACCCCCGGAGTTATCTAATTATAGAGGTCACCGGTATTTAGACACATTGTTGAAATGATATAAAATTTGCATTATTTAATTGGTTATCTTGGACTTTTCGAATTATACTTTTTAAAATAAACCAATCCAGATAGATTATTGCGTTTGGTCGACCGAGTCTCAGTTTGCCAAACTTTCTGTTGGGTTCGCCAAGATTGTGTGAGACGGGCACCACATCGGCACATGTCCAGTTGACAAAAGGCAACGCGGTATGTGACACCGTCGTCACAGATTTTTAAGGACGATCAGAGACAGGTATGTTAATTACTTTGCATATATTTCTGAATTTGAACCGCGTTGAAAGTGTTTTGCTCCAGATTTGTTATTAACTGATATAACGTCTCTCAGACTGTTGCGTTCTTTTTTTAAATGGCGTTTACATTTGCATGTAAACGTTGTCATTACTCGTCATTACTGACAGTGAGTTGACATTCTTTAGACGCCTTCATCCACCATTTACAAAAACATACGTTGTGTACTTACTGGATCTACCTCCGGTAATTTGAGAATTTTTTTTAAGGAAAAAAGAATGAACTTATTACAAATAAGAGTCATTAACAATATGAATAATCAAAGTCTTGGTGTTGCTTTTGGTGCTTGTTTTATAATAATAATAATACTGACCATATGGATTTTAGTACTAGTACATTTAACTCTTAAGCTATGCATTTTTTTTTTGGAATTAAGTCTGAAAATTTTTTATAATTATTAAACAGTCCATTCCGTAGGCTGTAAAGTGTATTTTGCCTTTGGATAAGACTGTATGAGTTTGAAACCACAAGCAAGAGATATTTTTTTTCCCTTTACACGTTGTAGGCATGACATTTATGATCTTGTGCGTGATTATAAAGTTAAGGTGTCTAGTGAGACTGGTTCTGTTTCAAATGCATGAAATGTGAATGGACATTGTTCATACTCTATTGTGGTGTTGATGAGGAATGAAATACTGCATGATGTTCGAATTTCCTACCACAACTTACATTCACAGATGCAGTGATCCCATGGGTTACTTGATGAAGATTTCAGTTTATAAATTTTATGTGTCTCATACATATATTACTGAAAGTGCAGACAGATTTAGAGTAAACATGAAATAGAAAAGTTATTGATGTTAAATGAACCAGACCATGACTTTCCTACATGTTCTGTGCTCTTCTGATGCTGGTCTGTTACTGCCTTGATTTTCTGGTTGTGTTTGTAGGAGCAGGGTTTGTCTGCCCCACATGCTTGTCTGCTATATCGTATGCTTTGTGTTTGTAATTGTGTGGACCTGCCAGTGTGGCACATGGGCATCTGCTTGGGTTGATTTACTCACAAAAGCAAGCAGATGCCTGATGGTGGACTGGGTCCTGCCATCTGTCCCTTACCGAGACCCACTAGTTAGACTGCTTTCATTTTGTACAATGCTTCCATCCTTCCATTCAGTATGCCAGATCACCATCTTTCTGATGGACCGCCACCCTCCTACCACCATTTACTACAGTACTAGTCAACTGATGCCACATAATTACCTTTCCATGCACCTTCTAGTATACATATCATACCTGCCTACTATTCAAGTACATGCACTATGCTCCACTGATGCAGACTTTTGAGAGCAGTCTGATGAAATGTTAAATTTATTCTTAGCCTGCAGTTATCCCCTGTTTCAGAGTTTAGATTCTGCATGGCAAAAAGTTGCTACCACACCACACAGACTGATACTTCAGCTACCAACGTGTTTATTGATTTGTATTCACTTGTTTTCCCTTCTGTCATGCCTTGTTAGTATAGTGAAAACTGCCTTGTACGACCCTTTGACCAAGTTGGCTCTTGTCATTGGACACCTATGGTCAGCACAGATTAGTTTCCAACAGTAAATGACCTCTGGCTAAAGGACACCTGCCAGACACGGACAGGAGTGATGACTTCAGGGACATAACCCGAATTATACCTGTCACAAGCTTTAAATGCTTTACCTGTTTTGGGGCTCTTCACCTTGGGCACATTTTTTTTTTTTTTTTACATTCTCATACATGCATTACTTCATCCCAGAATTTGTACCCACAGGCTTTTCAAATTTTTGTTTTGCCTGTACTCATTACTGCTTAGGTCAGTGAGCCAGTAAATAAATATGGAATCAGCTGCCAAAAAAAAACTACAAAAAAGAAAATGTCTCATGGTTGATCAGTTCTCAATGTTTAAATGTTTTAAAAGGTTGGAATATGATAGGTCTCTGTGTAATATTGCTAAGGATTCTGGAAGCAGGATGACAAAGATTTCTCACATCAAATGGGATTCTGAGAATATGCTTACAGAATGGAAGAATGGTGGCTATTCAGATTTGAAATATGTCAAGAAGAAAAGAAAATCTACAATGATATAAATGAATCCTTGTGGGACTGGCTCTGCATAGTGAGATGAGGAATTTATTAGTTTGTGGATGTCTGATAGTGATACAGGCACTAGTAACCTTCCACCCCCACCCTCTCCTCATGTAGTGAGTTACAAATGGCTACTCAGAAGTGGCATAAAACGAGGGAATTCATTGGCTAGTATGCATAGAAGAAGCATTGTCATTTGTCATGTCTGTAGAGTAGGTCAGGACCATGAGAAAGGGGACCAACCAGCCATGTCACCCTCACCTGTAGGTACAAAAGAGGGGTGACTGGGTTGGCTTAGGGCTGGAGGGGATATAAGGATCAGGGAGGCAACCTTCTTGTAGTCTTGGGTTCGGTCCACTAGTGAACCTAACCTCACGTATAAAGAAGCTGTTTGACGGAAGCCTAATCATGCACGAGATAGTGAATAGGTAGTACAACTACACCAGAAGCTTGAAATTGAAGTTTAACTCACTCTTGACATTCTGCCATTTCCGTGGACTATGTTTTTATTTTTAATAGGTTTTTTAAACTATTTTTCAAAATTCAGTAAAAATAATAGACTACATAATGGAAAGCCAAATGTCAAGGGGACCCACGGACAGAGATCATGATGCTACGAGAGGCATCCTCGTGAAGGAGTTCCTGGAAGCCTGAATGAGTAGGGCCAGTTAGAGCGACAGCGGGAGTGCAGGAGGTCAGAGGACATTGCAAGGCAGGTTTCACTGTACCTCTCTGGTGGCTGTCTTGGAACACAAATGATTTACTCCTTCACGAAATATAACTTCGTTCTTTCTTTCCTTCCTTCCCTTTTGTATTATTGCTACTTTACCAGTATTACTCGGTATTAGGGTAGGTGTTCAGTTTTCTGTGTCTTCACCTTTTTCGGTTTTGAGCCTGTCTGAAGAGGGTTTGATGTCCCAGAATATCAGGGGACCTGGACCGCTCAGTTGGTAGAGGTACAGGCTAGCAGGTGGAAGGTTGCTTGTTCAAATCCTGGTTTGGCCAAGGATTAATTCCTGGAGTTTAACATTGTGCATATTCCATTCACCCATCTCATCTGTCTGTCAAAAGAAAAACAAGTGACTGCCACTTGGATCTTACTGTAGCCATCAGTATCAGTCTAGTGGTTCTCTCAGTGCACAGCTTAGTAATAGGACCCCATCCCTTATCCTGGGCTGTAGTGCAACAGTCTGATATGCACTCAGTTTTCGGCAGGGCGTTAAGCAACGACCAACCAATTAACCCAAAATATCAGCTGTTCATATCTGGCTGCTGGCTTAGTGTTTTTGTTCTTAGCATTTGCCTGTGTGGATGCATGGAAATTTCTTTAAATGAAAATTCATGTACCTTATTCACATTGCAAATTGTTTTGATTTTGTGATTATTCAGGTGATACAATGCCATTTCTGTTGTTGGATGCTTGAAATATACTGCCGTGATCTGACAGAAAGTGAACAGCTATGAAGTGCAAGTGATACTGGACAAAACGTGCATTGTGGTGAGTGCTTCGACAAGGAGTGTTCTTTAAATTTGCATTAGCCCAGCTTTTCAGTGGCTGATGCAAACTTGCCCCGAGTCTCAACCTGAAAGGCTGATCACACAGACATCTGTGCCCTGCAGGACATAGAGACTAAAGTTTGTTTTCCTTATGTCATGTTTATTTATGTGCCACAGGCACGGTGCAGCCATGGATGTGTGGCTGGGAGAGGTTAGGGAGCAATGCTGATTTGAAGATATGTGTAGCAATTTAGTGAGCGAAGTGTATCAGGATGTATTCTGATTATTTTAAGATGTGCATGAATAATGAACTTGAATCAGTGTGACTAGTCGCCTCTGTTCCTGTTATGTGGTTTCCTGGTCTCGTTTCTCCTTACCCTTTCTTACAGGCCTGCAGTGGCGGTGTTTTTGGTGTTTGCAAAACAAGGCTGCTGTCAGAATTGTTGTGCCACAATGTGTGAAAGGACAAAGGGAAGTCAAATGCTTAAAGGTGGTTTTTGGTAAAGAGAATGTTGAATGAAGTTCATCTTGAGCAAACTGCAGAAACTAGTGACGGCCCCCAGTTGCTTATTTTGAGGATTTAAGTTCAGCCTGCATATTACCCTGATGTTGATCTGATGGCATCCCAAGGTGGTAGTTGAGGGCCTAGTGTATTACCCTGAACCTGACCTGATCTGATGGTCGAAGATCGAGGAAGAATTGACTTGAATTGACCACACGTGGTCGCATAGCGTGGTGGGTGAAAGTATGAGCACCCTACCCTCCCCCCAAAATTGCTTTTTGTTTACTGGATTGATAAGAATAGTAAGGTTGTGATATACGTCCACATCTTGATCCCATCCCCTGTTGAGACCAGTTAAGTTAACTGTGGTGCACGTGGATTATTTGCTGGGAGGAGACGAGTGAGGAGAAAAACACACCGAAACTAATGTACCTCACAACATCAGGGGGACAAGATGGAAAAGTTCACTGAGCATACAAGATTGAGAAACAGACACCTTTCCATACACATAGCTTGTGATGCGTAGATGTCATAGCGGGGTTTTGTTTGTTTGAGGGGGACAGAATAGGACAGTTTAGCTACACCTTATGCAGGTCTACAAATAAAAACTTTATTGTTCAGCCAACCAGACAACTGTACTAAATGCTTTCGGTTTGCGGATGCTGATAAAAGAGCAAAAGGCGGACTTGCACAAAGAGAATCGGTGAGCATTTCCACGTGACTTCGCAAACCCTTTTATCCATAGAGCCTGTCTCCCGGAAGACAAAAACTTATGCCAGAATCAGAGAGAAACGCTTACGCGTGTTTTGGTTGATGCTATCACAAAAAGATGATTGGCTGACCACTTCAAAGACATCTCACGACGGGAAGAGGACGCAGTCTTTTGTCGTCTTGGCCACTTGCCAGCGTTGGCTAGGTCAGGCAGCAAAAAGAAGCCAGATTGGATCTTCACTGCTAAGGAGACAGTTATAGCACAGACTAGTAATGATCCTCTTTTGCAAAAGACCAGGATTGACTTGCATGAGAGTTTTATCTGTCCCTCCAGCCATGAGAGCGATAATAAGCTCTGTTTTCCCAGTGTATTATTATGAACTTACACCTTTCCATATGTAGCCCGTGCTACCCAACCGTGGACAGTGAAACAGAACAGTGCAGGATGCTTTGAGAATACTAGTCCATGGCGGATCACGTGATTATTTGGGACCCGCCATGGTGACGCACACTGACATGGTGCCAGCAGTCAGGCATGGTAGAAGTTCCCATCGAAGTAAGGAGGATGACTGGTCTTTGACTCGTTTTTCCACTCCGTTGATTCCTCCTGTCTTGCTTTCAGCTGCTTGTGATGAAGATGACTGGTCTTTGACTCGTTTTTCCTGTCCGTTGATTCCTCCAGTCTTGCTTTCAGCTGCTTGTGATGAAGATGACTGGTCGTTGACTCGTTTTTCCTGTCCGTTGATTCCTCCAGTCTTGCTTTCAGCTGCTTGTGATGAGGATGACTGGTCTTTGACTCGTTTTTCCTGTCTGTTGATTCCTCCAGTCTTGCTTTCAGCTGCTTGTGATGAATATGACTGGTCGTTGACTCGTTTTTCTTGTCCGTTGATTCCTCCAGTCTTGCTTTCAGCTGCTTGTAATGAAGATGACTGGTCGTTGACTCATTTTTCCTGTCCGTTAATTCATTCTAACCGTCTCGACCCCAGTCCTGCTTTCAGCTTTTGTAAAGGCTTTTTCTCTTGGAGTCTGAAGTAGACTACACGGGCGCACGCGCACGGCCGCACACAACCCTCATGCAACGTACTTTTTACAACAGTAGTGCATGTGCGTGCTGCGCGCTGGACCGTGACTTGGCACGGGCGTACAGTGGCCATAACGCGCGTGTAATTGCCTAATGTCGGGTGTTAACAGCGTCCGACACAGTGCGTTTCAGCGCTAAACATGAGCATAGCGAACGTTCTGCCAGCTTTGCTTCTCTGTAGTGATCACCACAGGTGTACATCCAGTTGTTTCTGTCCAGTTGTGGGGTGCGCCTGTTCATTCACTGGCCCCGAGAGATTCCCGAGAGTGGGCTGTGGCCTGTAGTAATATTAGTTATATACCTTCCACAAATTATCAGGATGAGTTCCGTGTGATGTGAGTTCATTTCTTGGGAATAAAATATCAATAACTAGAAAACTTGTTGAAGTATGGCTCCTTGTTCCTTTCTATAGATGTGGGTACGATGTAGATATGTGTACAGTGTTTGGTATCTTTACCGCCACTTTTTGTTGTGGTGTCCGTTAGGGAGATTTAGATTTTACTGTCATGCTCGCTTTTTTCTTATGGGCAATCCTGCACATAAGCGTGTTTGATTTCAGGTTACTATGGAATTTTCAAACTGCCCTCGAGGATATGTGCATTTCCGCGAAAGTTGTTCACGCATTACGCGTATAGGCTAGTGCTTGCTTTGCAACATTCGACATGTTTTAGCAGCCCATTCTGTCGCAAGATCATATTAAGTTATTATCAAAGTATTAGCATGAATGTAATACTTTTTCTTGCAATAAATTAATTCGAAATAGAAACCTCAGTGGCTGAAAGTATGTGGCGTCTACTTTCCAAGGAAGGCCACCATGGTCGTCAAGACACTGATGTCATCTGGTCATCATTTCGCTCTGACGTCAGCCTCTAATCGAACTAAAATGTGCCAGTGACAGAAAATCTAAATCTCTCCTGTTTGCCCCCGTGCTCGATGTAGGGGCGATCTCAGAATGCTGCAGAGTTCAGGGGCCGATTATTGTCCCCTCCTTTCCCCCCACCCACCAAGCAGAGAGAGAAAGGTGGACGTTATATTACGGCTTTTGTCCTCTTCCTGCCACAGTGCTAAAACTGCTTGGAGTTTAAATGTTGGCAGCAGAGGTGTTTGCGATTTTATTCTCCGTTGGAATAAGGTGATATTTGTGGTCAAGGTCGTTGCTGTGGTATTAGCCAATTAGCCTTCGCCTCCTTCCACCCTCTCGTGGGTGTTTTTTTTTGTTTTGGGGGGGGGATGCGCCTCTCTGGTTCTCTAGATCTTTTGCCTGTCTCGGCATTCCGGATGACAGCCTGTCATTCTTATTCAAGACGCGTGAGACTTTATTTTTGGTAATGTGGATAAGGCCAGCAACGTTTCTCAGTATCCCTGCCGCACGTGCTGTTTAGAGTCTGTTGCCTGCGTTGTCGTTGGTCGGCTCTACTTTTGCCGCTTAGCTGACAGACTTGTCGGACGTTTCTGTTGTTCCTGTCGTACAAATATTTCATTCAAGATTGTTTTTAGTGCGCATGTCATCTGCAACCTGTTAGTCTGCCTGCAGGGACAATCTCTTTCTTCCATTCTGAAACGCGGATAAAGTTTGGAGAGCCTTGCGGAGGTCAAGGTCTTATTCATGTTCGCAACGTTAAGGCAGAAAATCTTTTTTTTCTCTCTCACACTGGGAGGAGTACTGTACATGCGCCCTAAAAGGTATCCCAGGGCATAAGCTACTGCCTGCTGACGCAGTGACGAGGTGCTACAAAGATAAATACGGCAGTTATTCGTTATCGCTATCAAACCTTAGCCCTTCAGATTCCTTGGCCCTTATAGTTAATTATTTAAATGCAGGAAGAGGTTGTTATGGCAGTGTTGCGTCTTGTTTGTGCTAGTCGTTGTTGAATGCCAAGTAGGCATTTCGTCGTCTTTTAGGAAACTCGTTGGGGTTCCTCTTCCTTTAATTGGAGTGCCCTATTTTTATGGTCTGTTTGGTGTGGGAAATGGAGTTTTTCCCTTAATGAGGAAGTGATTACAGGCAGAATAAAGGGTGCGATTCAGTTCAGGCTTCGTGTGAAATATTAATGTTTCACTACCCACTACAAATAAGAATTGTTGATAAGCTAAAATCAATAACACATCATATCACAGCGCAGTAATTACTGTCTTTGTCCTTTTCTGCGTCCCCCCTCCCCGCCCTTCTCGTTTGTATCCCTTTCCATATCCTTCCTTTGCTCCCCCCCCCCTCCGTGTGCATGTTTGTTTGCGCACTCGGTCTCTTTGTGTTTGTTCTGATTTCAAAATAATTTTATTACATCCGGGAAATGTCTGTTGAAATGGGAGGGGAGATGAAGCGCTTGTCAACTTCGGCCCGTAATTCTTAGCCCAGACCGCCTTAGAAAGAGAAAGTGGGAAACGGGGAAAAAGGTCGCTCTTTGTTTTCGGCGCTGCTGGGTTGTCTGGCCTTTTCTCTCAACGTTTCAAAACTCGGACTGTGCGGTGAACCTGCTGCGCCTTTGTTGTGGGGCGGACAAAAGGGAGAGATGTCTAATACGGCGGTGGGAACAGCAGTACATCCCCCTTGAGCTATTTTTATTTTGGGCTGTCCTGTTCTAGCCGGCAGAATGTGATTGGTCCACCGCATCAGCCACCTGTCAAGATGGCCACCGTGAGCACTTCAGTGCAATTCAGGGACTGAATAGAGGATGGTTTTGACTGATTGATCGATAGAGACAGGGAGGGGGAATGGGGAGCTGTTAGAATTGTACAGGGAAACATTCTTGTTAAATGGGTTTAATTACGGCGAGCACTGCAGGTAATGCATCTGTGCAAAGCAAGATGCTGGACAGTTCTGAGACTTGGGTGAGCAATTCCGACATTTGGTGTAAAGATGGACATGTTGACAGCCACAACTTTTGCAATTGACGTGCATTAATTGAAAGGAAAATGCTCACCCTACTCCACCTTCGCGAAATTTACATCTGCTAGCACGACAGCACGATTAGGTGGTGTGCGCTATATATATATATTCACCTTCCTATTTTCAGATATTGCGACGTTCGTGACAACAGTTTAGTTTCAGATGTACGCTGTATTTGTTGTACTGGCAACGCCATCATTAACAGCCACTTATAAGAAGTTGACTGTCCCTGCTTCGTTGAAATGAACGTGGGTCTTCCAATAATTGCAATAATCCCACTTCCAGAAGAGAAGGAGAAAAGCGCGGGTGAAGGAGACGAGGAAAGGCGTGCGTGCATGTGACCTTATCGTATGCACAAAGCTCCGTATCCGGTGTGCGTGCGTGCGTGCGTGTGACCTTACCGTATGCACAAAGCTCCGTATCCGGTGCTAGTCAGCCTCCGATGTTTTCGTACAGTAGCAGCGAGACTTGCATGTTTTCCATTCTTTTACAAGCTTAGACTGATCGCCATTACTGTTCTTATGTTGTCACCTTTTGTACCAGGTAGGACTAAAATGTATATCATATACCTACTCTGTTCATTTCCATTGATCTTTCTTTGAAGGGGTTTTATTAATTTCATACATTACCTATAAAACCTCCAACTCTGGAACTGTCGTAGACGGGGGTGTGGACGGGTGGAATTATCACGCTACTTTCCACCGTTCTAAGTTATGGAAACAAAAGCGCGCTCTGCGTCGCGGGACACTCCTTTGGAAGGGTCACCAGAGACCTGTCTGTTGCGATAGAAGGTATTAGCTCCTTTGCCGACCGATAAGTCCCTACGTAGATGTCTCTCTGTTGTCCGTCACACTGTCTGTCCTCGCTTTCGTCCTTTCACTCAAGGAAGACAAAACCCCACTGTGTAAAGCTCCTCTATGTATTGAAACAGGAGGACTGGGTCAACAAGTTAGAATATCAATTTTACACAGTTTTTTCACACTTCACTTTCACCCGGTTCCTAACTGGTCCTTTGGGCGGATCTGATTCTCTGTTTTCCTAGTTTTTCAGGTCTGGCATCGAAGCCAGAAGTTTAATAAATAAACTCTAAGATGTTTTAATTTTCCTGTTCTAGCTTTATACTGACGTCTAATTTCCGTTTGCGGGATTCTACGAGAGAATTCTCTTCGCCACTACTAAAGAAGAATGAGATGGTTCAAACACGCTACATGCAGGCAATATTCAGTTAAATGCAATAGATCGTGTTCTTTCTCTCACTTTCAGATTGTAAAGTACAGACAAATCACTCAATCAGCCTCCCCCGTGATACATCCATATTTCTAATATGTAAATACGAGCTTATAGATCAAACAGAGATTAATGTATTATGTACATACAATATTCTAAGCAAGAAAGAACAGATTATTCAATTCGAGCAACCATCAATGCATCAGGTAGGAAGAGGGGGTAGGAATGTAACAAGCTCAAAGAGTTGTCTAGATCTGGTAGGGTTATTTCGTTCCTCAGTACATAAGACGGTGATATCTGTAAACTAGGGGAACCTACGTTGATCTGGCTGACAGTATCATTTTAAAAAATGCCATGGTCGGTTCACGTTTGTTCACGCATCCTGGCCGGCATCGTCATGCTATGTCATGCCTTGTCACTGCGTTGTCATGCTCACTGAGGGCTTCTCTCCCTCGTCGTCGTCATCGCCACACGTCAGGTCACACGTTGTGTTTTATATCATAGTGTCCCTGTGTTCTGACTTCTCTTGCATGCTGTACGCTCCTATAGTCTGCATAGGTTCGGTGTTTTGTCAGTGCGGAGTGAGGAATGGCGGCAGAAGAATGGATGCAGGGATCAGTTGACATCGCCTTTCCATACTTTCCGAGGAGTTTGCTGTCTCGTATATTGTCACCGACATTCGTTGTGCGTTTGTGGCAGGTATTCGGCAGACAGCATGATCTTGGCGCTAGCTGTTCTGCTGAGAAAAATCTTCTGCTGATGCTAGCTAGAGGCTGGGATCACTCGCTGATGACGTGGTTACCAACACGCCCTGCCTCCTGTTAACAAGGAATGTCTTTGCCTTTCGACAAAAAACGACCTGCTGTCTTTCTGACAGACCGGTAAACAGTCCGGACTAGTCTCCGCCCTCGCGCTGGCACGAATGAACACACTGTGTTTGCCCCGCGTGTGTGCTTACACACCGACTTTAAATGAAGAGGACTTAGAGGGAGGGCTTTGTAATGTATTTAAATGTCTGCTTTGATATCTTTTAATACTGAGTGGGAGACGGGAAAACTACATGGCTGTCTTGGAACCTTTGCTGACACGTCAGCACAAATATGCTTGCAAAAATGTGGTGTTGAGAAGCATAGCGTTCCAAATGATGTAGGGTGATCGCCTAAAAGCGTGTTTGCTACCGCAGTACCTCTGTTTTTTATGCTTGGCAATATTGTTCATGCCTTTACTGAATGCTCTAGGCTTAAACGCTGAAGCAGTGTGACACTGTAGAGCATTGTAATACTAAAGTTATCTCCGTCTCACAAATAATCAATACGTGCTGCCTCTCTCTCTGTGCGCGCGTGTGTGTGCATGCGTGCATACATGCTGCTAGAAGCACGCGGCCGTTTGGACATTATCTAATCTTTTCCGTAAGTTGATAGGCCTGGCCCTCTGCATCGATTTTTGCCGACATGAAAAGATACTCAATTACGGACGGTCGTGACATCAAAAGAAGCCACAAATAAATGGATTTTAGATTTGCCATCGCGGGAGCTTCTTTGTGCATGCCGAGTGGAGCTTTCTGCTGTCTAATTAATTTCAGGCCGGGCTAGCGATGTACTTAATAACAAAGGAAGGGCATTTGCAACCCAAGTGAACCATTTGCTAATCAAGGAAAATTGGCTGGTAAGTGATAGGCGAAGGCTTTTGATAGTCCAGTTTGATGGGCCATTGTCAGGGCTTGAAAGAGGCTTGGGCTTGTTTGCTATCGTGTTGCACCATCAGTGAGCCAGTGTCGGCCTTGTATGCCGCGCGGACAGCGAGAGTCTGATGGCGCGTGTCACGTTTGATGGTCCAATATGGCGCCCCCACTGTGCACCTCACGTCGGGGTATCCCAGCAGCGCGAAAGAGGCGCCCTCAGCATCATCGCACGTCACTTCTGGTGATGGTTTGGCTATGGCCAGTTGCTCCTCCCTCCTCAAAAATAAAACTAATCGGACTGTCTTGTCCAGGGTTTGTGGAGATATTAAATCAGCTGACTCCCCTTAAGAGAAGTGTTCCGCTGTCAGCAGTTCCGTCAGCCTGTCTGCAGATTGCTGCCGCCTTCTGTCCTCGCAGAAGCATCTTATGCGGAGGCCTTTACAGACTGGGGAGGATGAAGTCATTGACAAGGGCTTAGGAAGGCACATCCTTTGGTACAATGGCTGATACAGTAGTCCAGAAAGTATTTTGATGCACAGTCAGAGTGGTTGGTGCAGGGTTGAGCAGGAAGCGTTGACAGATGCAAATGACTGTGTGTGGGAGGGGGGCGGGGGTAAGAAGTGTTGATCAGGGCTTCAAACATCTGCACTTTTCCGAGCATTTCCCCCGCCATCACAAGTGGTTCCCCCCTTTAAAAAAAACGTTCAGAAAAATTGACAATTTTTTTAAAACCTAATATTTCGGCATTCTGACTTTAATGTTATGCGTAACAACCTATGTATACTATATGTAGTGTAGTGTTCTTATCATGTAAACACTGCATGTTTTGTGCATGTCTGTTAGTAAACTGGGTATTTTCCCGAGTGAATATCCTCTCGTTTTAAGCCTGGCTGTTTGAACCCCTTGTTGATAAGGGGTTGATACTGATATCGACAAAATATACCAGGACACTCGTTGACATATGGGTTGATGAGAAACACACATGAAAGGCCGAAAAGTACGGGGATGGGCTGGTCTGTGCAGCAGCTTAAATATAGTGATTCTGCTATCAGCCAAAGCTGATTCTTGGAGCTAGTGAACGCCAGTCACACACTTCGCAATGTTACACTTCCGGTGACAGTGCCGACCTGTTCTGAAGAATGGTCTTTAATTTATTTTGCACATTGTGCATACTTATTTTTGCTAGCATTCCTACACAGATTGCATGTTACCAGCGTGCATGTCACCAGTAAGCACACAACGTGCATTTCACCAGTAAGCACACAGCATGCGCATCACCAGTACACAAACGCGTCTCAATTCAGCAACTTTGGCAGTGGTCACCCATCAAGCCTGCGAAAGAGCTCCGGTAATAACCACATGACGGGACGCGCGTACTGTAGTCGGACTGCATGCAGTTCCTGGCGGTAATGACATCAACTGACTGGACATACTGCAGTCAGATAGTAGTTGCTCCAAGATAGTATCCTCCTCCCAACCCTTGCTCGTTTGCTCGTTCTTCTGTAAATCTGTCTCCCTCTTCTTCTGCCGCCACTCCCATGGGTGTATCTCAAGACAGTCGGGTGATGAGTCAGTGAAAGAGATGGGCGTTTATCTTCGGAAGCGGGGCTCATATTCTGTGTCAGGACTGCGCGATGCAATTGCCTGGCTGGAGCACGCCTGACTGAGTGGCCAGCTTTTATTGCCGAATTAGCCTCGAAAGTTGTAGCTCTATAATTCATGAGCCCGTGTTTTGATGTCCGTGATGTGGCTAAATTGTGGTCGTTCAGCTGTGAAAGGGAAAGGGAAAGACTGAAAGGCTGTATTTTTAGGTGGCATTTGTTGACGAGTTTGGCCATCGAAGGGGGGGGGAGACTCTCCCCTCTTCTCCCTCCCTCCCCCTCCTGACAATTGCAAAAGACAGAAAACGCATACATTTTCTTCTTGTGATTATGAACTATGCTCCCAAATTACTTATCCGACCCCTACTTTCAAAGTCATCCACATACATTTCTTGCAATAGTTACCGAATCCGGGGAGATAAATAGGGCTTCCCAAACTCGAGGTTCACTATGATGTTTCATCGCATAGCTGATGGCTTTACGAGAATAAGGCCAGTAAGGGGAAAACGAAATAGAATCACATGCTTGCACTGCTTTTTGCATCCCATACTCTCAGTCCCCCCTCAATTTCTTCTTGACAAAATATGGTACCTGTATATGCGAGCGCGAGAGAGTGACAGCACATAGAAAGATAGACGAATATTACGCAGTGTAGGTGTTCCGTCATTTTAATGTAATAATGAATGTCCCCATCCACTACTGGCACATCACCAAGATGGCCGCGGCAAATCAATACCTCTTACAACGTGTAGTTTGCCCTGCTGGAAGGCCGGTGCTGCTAAATAAATGAAAGCAATAAATAAAACGGAAAGGACGAAATCAGATTATATTGACGATAACAGCAATATTAGACGTGACGGCACAAAGGGCCGGGACTGTTTCTCGTCCATGTTCACAGCGTCCTCTGGCGGCGAGAGTGGAAACCTGATCTTGGCGCGCTGCAGCTGTGATAGATGAGATCTGTGTGACGGCTGGAGCCGTAAGCCTGTGGACGATGTGCTTGACAAAATGTGGGCTGGGTACCTGCATGATTTGGAAAGCAAAACAACGACCACGCACATACCCCACTGGGTGCATCAGCTGCAGCCATATGCAGAATTGCGTACATTTGACATAATAAACTTGATTCATAGATTTTTGTATTTCCTTTTTAATGTGTGCTTGTTAACTGACTGTCTGGTACCCCGGGTACGCTTCTGACGTCTTCGTGATCCAGTCCTACAAGTCCTGCCATCTGGAAATTGGCATCTTCCGGACGTTCACTATTTCCTCCCAAAGAGAGAAAGATGCAAGCCCGATAGCACAGGAATAAAAACCAATAACGCTAGAATTAAACCAGAGACAGGCAGCGCGTGGTTGTCAGGAAGGTACACGCACTCAAATTATTGTTCTCGCACTTCGCCATAAATGGCGGCGTAAACAGGCGAACGTCTGATGCAGGTATCTTCAGCTGGAGTTTGTGAGGTTTTTTCCCAGTTGAAGTTTGTAGATGTCTTCAGCTTGAGTTTGCGGGTTTCTTCTGCTCAGGTTCGTGGGGGTTTTTTTTCAGCTGGTGTTTGTGAGGTGGTTTCCTACCCCTCCCCATCCCCCGACGATGACGTTTTATCATCAGTTAAAATGTTTTGACTTCTTCAGTTTAAGGGCGAGGTTGTCCTCCTGTGTGTGACTGTGTGTGCTGAATAATGAAATGCTTCAGCTGAACTTCTGTTTGTTTGTAGTCCGTATTCCGTTCATGTTATAGTCCGTATTTCGTTTGTTTCATGTTTGTAATTCGTGTTCCGTTTATTTCATGTTTGTAGTCCGTCTTCCGTTAGTTTTATGTTTGTAGTCCGAAGTCCATCCTGAAAGTCATGTACACTAAAGTGCGCTTTGTGTGTTCTGTGCGCGCGCGTGTGTGCGTGTNNGGGGGGGGGGGGGGGGGTTACGAAATGGGAAAATAGGTGGAAGTGAGGTGGTGGCGGGGAGGGATAAATGAGCCTCGCCATTGATCTGGTTGGATGAATGCGGCGATACAGCAGTCTTACTGCTCTTGGCCTAACCGCATTACAGTATGTAATTGAGGTCAGCTGTGGGCGCTGGCATGGGCGCGGGTCCGGTGGCGGGAGGACACGAGAAGTGTGGGAGGACATGACAGGGGGGGGGGAGGACAGAATGGGGGCGGGGAGAGAAGCGAAGAGTCCATTGTGCTCATGGCTGTGCTAGCTGCTTATACGCTGGTAGTATTGCCAGATGCGAAATACCCTGCAAAGTGTTTCTGGAAAATGACAACGTGATTGATTGAATTTGGGTTCATGAACTTAGCCGAAAGCACGTGCATATGCATGCTCACCCTCGCACTTCTTTTATCTCTGTCACACACGCACACAATCACATGCGCGCGCGCACACACGCACGCACGCGAGCT
>SMGT01001707.1:0-16061 GCA_004794575.1 Lanistes nyassanus | reverse complement strand
TATCTGTTGTTTGTTGTCTGTTTGTGTCGTCCTGAAGAATGGGCCATTTTATCTGTTGTTTGTTATCTGTTTGTGTCGTCTTGAAGAATGGGCCATTTTATCTGTTGTTTGTTATCTGTTTGTGTCGTCCTGAAGAATGGGCCATTTTATCTGTTGTTTGTAATCTGTTTGTGTCGTCCTGAAGAATGGGCCATTTTATCTGTTGTTTGTTGTCTGTTTGTGTCGTCCTGAAGAATGGGCCATTTTATCTGTTGTTTGTTATCTGTTTGTGTCGTCTTGAAGAAGAGGCCATTTTATCTGTTGTTTGTTATCTGTTTGTGTCGTCCTGAAGAATGGGCCATTTTATCTGTTGTTTGTAATCTGTTTGTGTCGTCCTGAAGAATGGGCCATTTTATCTGTTGTTTGTTGTCTGTTTGTGTCGTCCTGAAGAATGGGCCATTTTATCTGTTGTTTGTTATCTGTTTGTGTCGTCCTGAAGAATGGGCCATGCCCGGAAACATCGACTTCTTGTTTGTCTAAGTCTGTCTTGGCCACGTTCTCTTTATTGTTACCTAAAAAAATTATTGGGCAGCGGTACATAGCATCTTCAACCCACTTCTTTCAACAACATTCAGAGAAGAGAGGCCATCCGTTGAATTCACAGGAACCATAAAATAATGAGTGTAGTTCACTCATCTACCATGTGCACTGAACCTGGTGCATCTTCAGTGGTCTAACTATTTAGGTCAAATGAAGAAATATTTTATTAGTTATTACACACAGGTAAGACAACATTACATTAATATGAGTTATTGTGTGACCTTTTAGGTCGGGTAAAAAAACAGTGTGAATGTTCAGCTGTGTCAGAGGTATACAAGACCATGACAATTCAAATACTTCATTACTTAAGACAGAAAAGGTAAGGGTGAAATGATTTAATACAGTTTATCTTAATTAGAAAGTGGAATAGTTAAAAAATATGTTTGACTTAATCATTTGTTACAGTTACAAGTTATTCATTTATTGTAACTGCAGTTTGAAATACAGATATATATTATATATAGCTTACTCAAAGAGGTCACAAATAATATACAAGCTATATCAGTCGAAGAAATAATAGTAATTTATAGAAAGCCTCATGACATTCAGTTTACACACTTTTTTCTAGGCAAATAATGCAACATAAATATAGTTTACATCAATTTAAAAAGATCTGTTTCTAAGAGAAATATACGATTTTTATTAAATAATTTTTAATTTTACAACTTATCCGACTGCATCCAATAAAGCATCAATTTGTTTTAGACAGAAAACGGTACGGGCTTTGCTTGTTCAGCTCTTCAGACTATATCTCAATACATAAAAGTTGGCCTTATGACACACGATAACCGGATCTGATGCATAATATATAATTTTTTGCCTGTCGCAAAATAGCCATTCAACACACAAAACTTAAATATGGACCAGGAGCCGTATTCATGACCATGGGTTAAGCCTATGGTCACGTAACAAACTATCAGTTAGCAACTTTCAACAAAGGTCGCTAACTGATAGTTTGTCACGGAATTGCGATCGGCTTAGGTTTAACCAGCGGCCTTGAATACGGCTCCAGGAGGGGACCATATCCTTCGAGGACGCAGGGGCCTAATCGTGATGTGCTGTCCGCAGCAGACGTCCTTTTGTTGTCCTGGTTAACCTCGGACCTCGTTCCCACAGCTTTGAAGTTCAACTCGATACCAAGTGTATAGCGCTCTAGACGTGTCTTGAGCAAGAATTCTAGTGTCTAGAACCAAACAAATAAAAGACGTTTGTTTTCACGAGAGGATTTGAAGTGCAAAGAGAAAGAGACCGGAAGTAAGCCATGAAAAAAAACATGTCGCCTCTCTGTAAAATACTTTAAGGCACCGATACAGTAAAACCTCCCTTATAAGACCTTCCCATGCACGACCTCCTCCAGCATACGACCCAAAAATTTCTGACGGAGACCATTTACTATATCAACGACCTCCCATTTACGACTCCCTCCTTAACCCGACCACGGACCGACCAAAGTGGCCGGTTTAGCGCAGTATACGATCCCTGGTAGAGCGGAAAAGGTTAGCAGACTTGTTTTGCAGAGATGTTCACAGAGAAACGCAAAATGTCGACCTCAGATCCCATGAGAAGCGCAAAAGAACTGTTTTTAATCTAGAAAAGAGACTGAAAGTGCTCTTAGTAAAGAAGCAACAAAGAGAAGTCGGCAATAAATATTGCATCCGACATCCATTTACGACTTTACCCTAACGGACTGAAGGAGGTGGCGGTTTTGTACAAAATACGAATTGCTTCTTTTCGACATTTCATAGAAGGACAAACAGATTATATCACTGATTTCGTTGTAGTTCATTCCTGAAATGTGTATTTCATATTCTATGTTTATGTTTGTTTCTGCCTATTCACCCGACAGTCAGTGCCTGAAATGTAAACTGTGAGAGTTACGAGGGCTAGGTAGCGGGTAGAGAGCTGCAGCACACTAACGTGTGATCTCAGTATTTGGGATGCGAAACAAATTTGTTCACGTGTAGTTCAGGGGCAAATTAAAAAAAATTAAAAACACATTTTTCAGTTGGCTGCCATGATAAAATGCATGCAGATGTGTTTATTTCTCACCCCATGCATCACCGTACATGTACCTACATGTACTAACGGTTCAGCGCAACTAGTCCTCCCTTATAAGACCCCTCCATTTTATAAAAGTTGATTTTGATATTGTACTTCAAACCGCCAGTATCAAACAGCCGTCCTTGTAACATATCTCATGCATCAACTTAAAATATCCTCTATCTGCAGTCAGGCAGAACAGGAACCAATGTACACATCATGCCCTGCATCTTAAATTCCAGTCAGATAAACACACTTTTACATGATTTCACAAGCATCACCTCGGGTAAAATAAATGTGAACGGGTCTATCTCAAATTCCATGCACAAACATTTGTATACACATCTGTACACATACTACACAAAGGTACATGTACATGGGTCACGGAAATGTTCCATGTAACTACAGATGCCTTAGAGAGTACGCTAGCTCACTAAACATGATCGATGATAAAGCACTAAATTTAGAACGCTGAGTGACTGGGGGAGACATACTCAGTTTGAAAGTTAGGAGACGAATGACAATGAGAGAACAGTGCAGACGGAATGGACAGCTGCTGTAACGAGTGAAGGACGGGAGTAGAACCACGAGTGCCAAGACACTGTAGCAGAACCCTTCATCTGCACTGGGAGGCCAAAAGAGGATCGCCCTGGTTTTTTGTGTGTAAACCCTTCCGCCAAGATGGGAGGTAGGCCAAAACACTCCATGGGATATTTTTCTATTTTGTAACCCATGCTTATTATGTACAACCCTGAGTACTATAGTACTGTGTGTGCCTAGGAGTTTTCTTTCTGTGTGTTTGCCTCCTGGTGAAGCGTCTGAACCCCGAGTGGTGGAGCGTGTTCGGGTGGCTGCGGACTGTGACACGGCAGCTGTGACGTCAGTGCACGTGCCATGTGTTCCCGCTGACAGATCAAGCTGGGGCAGCCTTAGAAGTAGTCACCGCTAGAGTGTGGAGGAGAGAGATCCCCCCAGTTGAGAGATATCTAGTTGATTGTCTGTGTTGATGATACCTAAAAGAACTTTTAGGATTGACTGAGAAAGCAGTGATTTCCACGTTCTACGAAATTTTACGTTAGCGTAACCGGTCCCAGCAGTGTGGGGCAATGATGTTGACCCATATGGATAAACACTTTGACGAGCAATCGAACTGTGGAACCTGATTTGAAGTTGTTGACTCCCGAGAGGCTTTGTGCTTATTGAGTTGGAGATACTAGAGGTTTTGGTGTGTAACGACAGCGTCGTAATACAGCGTGAATGTTGTAGCGAAAAGGACAAAGGTTAGGCCGGAGAACAGAGACAAATACTAAGTAGTAAGCAGAATGACCATTACTCTAACTCTGAAATCCTTTATGGATAATTTCTCTTGTTATTAGCACTTGACAAAACACTTGAAATCCTTCGTGGATAATTACTTCAGTTATTATGTGAAAACGCTGAAGGTGATGGAGAACCAGAGATTTTAAGAGCAGTGACTAGAAAGTTTGATTGGCTCAGGACATTTTTCATATGTGAAAATTGACTTTTTGTGTAAAAATGCGAGAAGAGGAGCCGCGATTGGATTGTATTATGATATTTGTTGATAGATGAGAGCGACCAGAGTTTAGTGATGGTAGTAAGATAGTTTGTGTACACATGCTGTGATCTGTGGGAGTTTGGTTGTAAGCCGCTGTTCACCAGATAGTTGATAAGTGCGCGAGTGTCAGAGAACGAGTGCGAGCGTGTAGTTTAATAAATAAGGAAATTAGGAAAACTACATCGTCTCGTTGTCTTGAGTTTGTGTTTGTGAGGATCGTACGCAAGATGAGCACGCCCCCACGCCCTTAGTCTCTTGGTGAGTGGAAAGTAGAGTGAGTGGTGTGTGACAAACATGCACATAAACACATCTATCACATCAGTTATTACAGCAGTAATCATTTCTCTGCACGTGACATGTTCATCAAGTCCATACTGGTCCCTGGTGAAACGCATCACGGCAACAAAACAGTGTGATGTCCAGCGAAACTTACAAGGTTAATAAATAAACCAAAGCAAGCGACTGGCGTCTGGAAATAGGTAATACAACATCACATCGTCTTAGCAAGTGGCTTCAGAAAGTGTGTGATGTGTGTGTAACACTGTGTGTATTCGCTGACTCTCTGCACGTCCGTACCTGTAGAAAGTGTTTTTTGAGTATGTAACCCTGTACTCGCAGCAGTCAGACAAGCAGCAGTCAAATGGACAACAGACAGACTCCAGGTAGGAGTGGAATGGACAACAGACAGACTCCAGGTAGGAGTGGAATGGACAATAGACAGACTCCAGGTAGGAGTGGAATGGACAATAGACAGACTCCAGGTAGGAGTCGAATGGGTAATAGTCGTGATACCTGGTATAGCTGCAGTAGACAGCAGCTGCTGTACCTGAGCATGAAGACATAGATCGAGATATAACTTTACACACACACACACACGCACAATAGGCCTGTTGTGCTTTCATTCTGTGCTTGCTGCTAAAAGTGAGGTTTTCAAACCTGTCACAGATAAGCCATTATCATACTAAATGAGTGTCACCTCACTGCAGATTGAAGCCATGTGGATTCTCAGCACAGCCAGCACAGCAAGGTAAAGTGAAACTTCACGAGGAAAATAAGTGTTGCGATTGAAAATATGACGTCAAACATACCAACACACGCTAGCAATACAAGTGAAGACAGAAGCCTCCCGGCAGCCATGGCGATGAGAGTATGTGGCGGGGTCCAAGTACATGTACTTGTCGCAGAGGCTTCCCTATCTACGCGCACCTGCCCTGACCAACAGCCCCACCAACGTGATGAACATTATCAGCATGTGTCACGTGACCCTCACGCAAGCATTTGTGGTCATGCACATGCGCTTGAGCATTAGTAGAAGTTTATGTGCGCTGACATCCTGCTTTTACCGAAAGAATTGTGAAGTTTCATTGCTAGCTCCTGTCCATACTTTTCTACGTTCACTTTACGACATTTTGCTCACTTGTCTTTTAGTTTCTTTTCCAGTTGTTCAGATATAGAATCTACTGATTATACGGCGAGTCAAGGACTATTCTTGCAGTAGATGTGTGTGGATGAAGAAAGAAGTTCTACTCTCGCTCTACATGTTTATAGATGAAGTTCAGGGCCACAACGGGCCTGTTGCTAATTTCTTTTCCCAAAAGAGTAATTAGAAGGACTGCATCGAACCCGCCTGACTGGCTGCTTGGCACACGTGACTTCGCTGTTCCACCATTTGATCAGCCACAAGAGCTAAAGGAAATTATTCGTCTGCTAGGCTTGGCAATCATAAGACTAATGTAGAATGTAAAACAGTAGTTCACAACCAACTGTTATTAGTCTAGATGGGATGCTGTGTATTTTAAAGAGAATCATTTCTTGTAAAGATCAAAACTTTTATTGTGGCATAATGGAACAATGTGTGCTTTTTACTGCTAAGCCCTGGTAAACTTTGACTAAAACAAGCTTCCAGTATTTGAAATGCTTATTTCATCTTGCACAGAAAACCTGTCGCGAAACCACATTAGCCTGCGCGGCTACGGAGTCGATCTTTGAAAGTTTGTAAAATGTCGGCACACAAAATGCCTGTTTCGCTCGTAGTTAAGGTCGATACAACTCTACCAATGTGCGGAGCTATCTAAAATGCTACTTCTAATCTTTTTATCAAAGAAAATAATGAAACAGATTGAATAATTATAAGACGATGTACCAATGGTCATCACCTGAGATCACATACTCCCCAAATCGGCTTACTTTCATAGCTAACAGAAGTCACTGACACATGAACTGACATAAAGAGAATCAAGCACTTTGTACACAGTGTTTCTGCTGTATATTGGTCTGTGAAGTGTACCCAGTTTACGAATGTTCAAATTGTTCCATTAGCTTTCTAAATAAATCTAAAATAGTGCCCTTGTATCTGCCTCATTACACAAAGAGAATGCTTTCACTCACATCAAAGTGGGCACATTTGGACATATATTTTTCGTCACACAGATCTACAGTGTGTGAAATTGACGATAAACACATAAGCCTGTCCATATTCTGTTCCTATTTTGCTGACTTTGATTGGAGAGTGCACTGCATACAACTAAATCATTTCAATAAGGAGACATTTCCAGATGATCTTGTTTGAACAGTTTAAGAGTCTTATGTCTTACTATTATTCACAATATATCAACACTAGAGAATATTTATTACCATTTTCCATTTCATAATAAAATGCATCAGTTCAAAATTCAATTAGGAGACATGATTCACGAAGTGTTCACAATAGACAGACAAAGAGATAGAATTATGTCCAATTTCATGTAAGAAAGATCGTTTTTTCATAAACAAACATTTACATCTGTATGCGCGTGTACTGCCTGTGCGTGCGTTCATATCTGAATGCGCCTCACCGTGTTCGTGAGTGTGATGTGTGCATGTATGCGCGTGTGGGTGAATGTATACCTTTGAAGTTACTGTGCAGATTTCATCTTGGAAAGATCAGCTGGAAACCAACGCATTTACAAAATATTTACAACGCATTTACACGCTGCGCCCCACCTGTCAAGAGCCTAAGATGGAAGAGACTTGAATGCTTAGTTAGCCTGTGGGCACTTGAAGGCGCGTTGTGTGTGGAAAGTGGCTGGGCCAATGAGCAAAAAATGTTGAACGAGCATCTGTGTTTAATTGGCTTGCAATGCCTTTACTATGGTTCTTATTAATTTTAAAGTATTTTCTAATAAATAAAATGGGTTTAGAGTTCAGATTCAGACACTGCTGTAGTGCTAGCTTCAAAAATTATCGTTAAAAGCTAAATGTGGTGACAGCTAAAATGGTTCGCTAAATTCTTTCAATCACCGATTATGTAAAGGTAGCCGAATGCCTTAAAACTCAGTTTTGCAATAGTGCCTGTATATTGAAAATTTAATATTTACAATGGATAAATAATTATGTTTATGTAAGTAGTTTGCATGTTGCCAGTTTCTATACAATTTTAAAACAAACCCTCAATGTTCTTTGAATGATTTTTAAAAAAGGCCAGAGATGTATTGATTGTGCTGTACAAAAACGCCTGGCTAGACAAGTTGTTGTTGGCGGGTGCGGTGGTGGTGGGAACTCTTCAAATACGTCATATCACACAAGCATTAGTCTCTGAATGCAATTTGCTTATTGCCGGTGCAGTAACTGTTTGGAGAATTTTTCTTTGTTCTTTGTTATTGGTTTTTATTTGTTTAGATTTGCGGCCGAAGTAGATTCATTGCGGAGGAGACCCAGGACAGCAGGCCTCCTAGTAAACGACGCTATGACTCGGTTCTTCAAAAACCTCCAGCAGGTGGGTAGGGAGGCTGTGCGACTGCTCCGTCTTTATCGCCCGATAGACCAGGTTGGTTGTCGTAAGGCGGTGGTCCCATTGGCTGGAGTGGATACGGACTGGCAAACTGTCCGCCATACTGTCCGCCATACTGGTACCCGTAAGGCTGAACGGGGACCGGAGAAGCAGTCAGAGCGGTGTTAGTCTGGTTCGCTGGTGGACAACAATAGTTTGTCTGTTAACGTTACCTGACACAGACTTAATATCATATCAATTTACCTGAGACAATTTGGCGAACAGATGGAACAAATCTGATACTTAACACAGAAGCCTTATTCAGCCGAAAGTAATGTATAGGAACATGGATATTGCAATGACGAAAGTAATGTATAGGAACATGGATATTGCAATGACGAAAGTAATGTATAGGAACATGGATATTGCAATGACGAAAGTAATGTATAGGAACATGAATTTTGCAATGACGAATCACTGAATTCGAAAAAGCTTGACGACTTGAGAGCACCATGCGCTTATCTGCCGTCAAAAATATCCACCATCCTTTCACTTTCATCTATGTAGCGACACACCACGACACTGATCCGCAGCAACGCCAGGCTAACTGTGTGGGTGCATGCTGAGGGCTGAGTGCAGTTTGGCTAACTTCCCCCCACCCCCACCCCCACCCCCAAAAATGTCATGCAAGTCATTAATGTTGTAACCCAATTATCATGAACATATATGTACTTCTATTTCACAATATATAAGAAAACAAAGAAAACATCAATAGGAATAAAAATTTAAATAAAATAATCAATTAACTAATATCCTGAGTACCAAAAAATGACAGTTATGACAGAGCAAACAAAAAAAGTACTGTACGCAGTCAGATCAGCAGATCAGCTTTCTGGGAAATATCGCTAGGTGATATGTTGGTCACTCTCATAGTGTCGTAAGCGGCCAGCTCTCCCATTGTTACCCCCCTCCTCTCTCCCTGTCTATAACTAGGTGATCGGAATAGATATGTAGATCTGCGACAAAGATATTTAGACTAAAAACACTGACATGAACCTGTGCCACACACAGGTGTGAATGTACCTGAGCTGACGACAGCCACCTGCGCCGTGTTTGTGGACGTCGGGTAACGCATCACCTGACCACGCGCTCCTCGCTGTCTGATGCAGCAGCAGATGACAGCAGTGATAACGGAGACGACGACAACCCCGCCGACGACACATCCCACTATAATCCAGACCGTGACACTGCGTACATATACGTCATAGTGCAGTGATACAGCGACAACAACCAACAAACAATCCCTCTAACGTAATTTTTTGACAGTAGATTGAACAGTTCGCAGGTAACACACCTGAACTCTTCAAGTTTAATATAAAAAATGAAAGAATGCTTTCGCCAAGAATTATACGGTTCACCGGGGTCATATTTGAATTATTGTTTATTTTTCATGTTGCAATCCAAGTTGCAGTCGCGCGTTTCATTTCATTTCATGTTGATATACCACCCCCTTAATATCATGAAAGGTTTGGGTGATTAATTAAACTTATTGATATATCGCTGAACGTTAAGATTGTTAACACCCCATGCTACTAATTAAAATGGGCGAACTCGGGTAGTCGCTGTTTTCACTGGTCCACACTGAACACAGTGTTCCGTGCAGGGTGTGGAGGACCTGTTTCGTTAACTGCTTACTTTCTGTACGTTTTCGTTCCCTTGCAGAAGGTTATACCTGCTTTTTACGACGGGTATTCATGTGGAATTATGGTTAAGATCTCACATTATAATCTTCCTGGAATGTTCTGGTCTTTTTTAAGTTGCATAGTACGAAAGTTTTACAATCAAAAAGTCAGTCTGACGAGATAATTAAACAAAACAATCATTGTCCACTTAAAATCCCCTTTATTTGAGTGGCTGATCTTGATTGTTTGCAGACCGCGAGAACAAACTATTAGTAAAACTCTTCTGTTCATATAAGCTAAGAGCCTACAAGAACTGAAATATATATTGTTAGTTATTATTATTATTTATTACACCTTTTATGATTTTTCTGGCGTCTCGTTGCCTACCCAATCAGCAGGTAGAGCAAATTGTTACGGTCGGCCCGATTGGCTCGCCAAAACAGCCAGCCAGGAGAGACCGCGCGGTGGAGCGGGGAAGGTAGCCGGCTGAGAGCGAGGGGAACCCCCACCCCGTCCCCCGGTTGACCCGTCACCTTGAGAGTGGGGGGGGGGGTCAGCTGCGAGGTGGGCGCGACAACCCTCCGGGCTACAGCCCACCACCCCGAACGGCTAGAAAACATATTCGCGTCCCGCTGGTAAGACCGTGCTCCGGGGTATATAGGCACCCGACTGCAAATGCTGATTGCCGAATGCCGGGGGACCGGAAGCCGTATGCCGAAGAGTTCTGGTGTGGTTACTACAGGAGATTACGACTATTATCCGCGACGTGGACCCAAGAGAACCAGCAGACTTCTGCATCAGGGGTGACTCTTGTCCGGCGGAAAAAGAACTCGTGCATTTCGGACCGTTACTGAGATCGTGGAGCTGAGAGACGTGGCGTCTGCGGTATTCCTATCCAGCATCGTGAAAGTGAGTTTACGTACAGTGTAGGAAAGTAAGACACGACCGTAACTCAAAGCTAGTTGAACAAACTTAGAAGACACTAAATCAAACTTGTGGATTTGTCGGTTTGTAGAAACTTACGGTTATCCATTGTGATCGTCGGTCGATCTTATTGGTTGTTCAGACGTCGGCGTGACGTCATTTTCTGAGAAGTTTTAGTACGGAAAGAATACAGTTTTCCTTATGGTCACCGATGTGAATTATGGGTACGGTAGAATTCATAACCCGGTAAATAACGTGTGCGTGTAGATACGTATTGCGTAGCTGGGATGAATGTGTGAGAGTGCGAGTGATTGTTCAACACATGTCGGGAGATGTATATTGGAACATCATTCATTGGGTAGTGGAATATTCTATGTTGTAACTGTAAATAAATAGAATAGTGTATTATCGCTACCCTCTTTTATTAAGTTGTGCGCGTGACAAGCAAGGGGGTGGGGGCTTGAGCCGATTGGAAATTGATGAAATTAGGCAGCGATCGCATGGTTAGTTCCCCTTTCTTGACACATTTTTATGTTGTTGTAACTCTAGTTAACGAGCAGGCTAGTAAAACACATAAACGCAATACACCTAGACACGACAGAGACAATACCACGACAACAACTGAAGCTCAACAAGATGCCAAGATAATAATCGCTTATCAGCGTTATGTGTGGTCCCGTGGATTATGTAATACAAATACATTAAGTCCCGTGGATTATGTAATACAAAAACATTAAGTCCCGTGGATTATGTAATACAAATACATTACAAGTCCCGTGGATCCATTTCTCAGCTTGAAACATAGAACCACCGCTTTTTTTCCTCCCAAGAGATTGTCTGTCTGTCTGTCTGTCTGTCTGTCTGTCTGTCTGTCTGTCTGTCTGTCTGTCTGTCTGTCTGTGAGGACCTCCCTTGCTATGGGAATACTGCAAGCGCCTCATTGTGTTGGAAATAGAGTCTTTCGGTTTTGTTTCTACTACGTGTATCTAGACGACAGAATCTCTCAAGAAGCTCCTTGAAAAAAATGAAGCTGGCCTATGCAAAAACAGTGTAAACTGTAACCCGTTGAGGTTCACAAAGTGTACAAGAAACAGGCAGGAGCGTGCGACCTTTCTGGTAAGACAGACGTTTATGCCCCTTACTTACCCTTGCTTTTCAGACTGTTTTGTACGGGAAGTATAGAGCCGGCTTGCGTGAGCGTTCGTAGAAGCATTTCCAGGCATAAGAGAGGTCAGAATATCCATTCGCCCTTTGTATTTTATGTGCATTTTTACGTACGAACAGAAGATAAGGAGGCTCATGGAGACCAGACCAGATTGTATGTCCTTATTTGCTCCATTGTTTTCAGATTGTTATTTACGGACAGTCTCGAGTCCAACAGCCAAAGACTAGCCACAGAAATGAAACTAAGCAGCCGGCTGCTGCACGGCACGAACTGCTGCAATGCGCTAACAAAAAGTGGAAACTAAGCCAAGACTAGTACTGAAGCGTGCAACAGCGACTTGTTAGGTCATTCCTTCTTTAGAACGGAACGTGCAGCTAAGAAAGGTATAAACAGTCACGCTATATATATAGAGTTTGACTAAAAGGAAAAATGAACTGAAGGAGTATATCTACCTGTAACCTCTGGTTCTCTCTCTCTGTCTCTCTCTCCCCAAAATATGTTTTTCCCATTTTTAGCGCCTCTGTAACGATATTGCTATTGTCTTTATACTCTTACCCTCACGTGACTAGAGGCAGCAGCTGCCTAGTAAGGCTAGCCTTCCAAGACCAGCCAGGTGCTGGGTGATACGTCCGAAAGGTGATGCGGCGCCCTGACACTGCACTGGACATTAGTTTTACGACGATAGGCGATTGGTCAAGTAGGTGTTTTTATGTTGCCTAAAAAATGCTGCCAGATTTGGACATTAATAACTGGGGGGCAATCAGCCGCCTGAAACAGCTGTCGGGCTAGTTGCATGAGCGGGGAACCCAGGGAACTCGAGGCTAATGACCAAAGCGCTCAGCTCGAGTAACCCCAGAGGGCGTCATAAGTATGTCCAGTCAGCGGGCAGCGGACAGACCAGCACCTGGCGCCGTAAATTAGAATGGCTAGCGCACGTTCGCCGGCATTTAACCAGGCCGTGCCAGCGACTTAGACACACAGGCTTTGGAGGGAGAGAGGGGACACACACACACAGAGGGTCCCTTCGGGGAGAGGCCTCTGAGACACAGAGACTTACAGAGACTTAGGCAGACTCAGAGAGAATCCCTTAGAACTAGGCGAAGCTGGAAGCTAGGAGGGAAGGCTAAACCTTTGATGCCTGTTGTTGGAGCTAGCGACTGTCACAGCTCCAACGGTTATGAGGAGGGAGAAGAAGCGAGGGCTAGAATAGAAACACAACGAGCAGAAGTCGTAGTAAGAAGTCGCTAGGCCTGTGGCCACTCAGTTTTAATGTTTTGTAACCTGCAGTAGACTCTCGGCCAGCCAAGCAGCAAAGCAGTAAATAAAAAGCTCTTAGAACTTTCTCGTCGGCCTCGGTTGTCGGAGAGTGTGAGCCTGGGTGGATGACGTAACAGCCTCTTAGGCGATAGTTCCGAACTTAACTTGTAAGCGCAAAATCTACTTATTGTAAATCTAAGTAGGGACAGATTAGAATTCAGTGATAACAATTTAAAGGGGTTACGTAATTGCTATGAAAATAGTGATTGTTGTGCTTTTGTCACAACTTGGGAGATTTCTTTTTGCTCTTGACGGGTTGTCTCCTATTCTCGCTCACACGACCACCGTCAAGAGTGTGACATATGCGTACGTGGAACTATCACTGTATAACTAAAATTAATTAATATGATTTCTTAATCATATGGCCGAGCCCCCACCACCTACAGTCTCCCATAAATAACAACAAAAGACTGTAATACAGTGAACACAAAAAATGTATTGTTGATATAAACAGCGAGTATTTACAATAAAGACAATATGTGTTACAACTCGTTTCAACTCTACGGGTCCCGCAATTTCCTCCTGTTTGAGCTAGATCTACAATAACATCTAATACCAACCTACATCACCCGCCTCGCCATTAAACACAATGACAAACCACGTACCTCAATCCCGCCTTTGGTTACGAGAAAAGAATGACCACGTGATGCACAACACTCACAGAACACAACACTCGTTCCCGAATGCTTCTTACAGTCCGCACGATAGTCTGTACGTTGGAGCGCTCCTTCCTTGGATATGTTCACCAGTAGATACCCTGAAGACCTCTCGAACACCTCCACGTAACAGCAGACTTCGATGCTGACGATCACACACGCCACAGAGGATATGACGTTTTCCAAAGGCTGGCACACAGCCCCTTGAGCTCACCCCAAGAGCTCAGTTACAGGCAGCCTCCTTGTAAGGCTGGACCTTCGCCCCCTGCTTCAGACGGTTGTCTTGTCCGCGGTCTTCGGTCTCCCTCCCTTACGTTCTGCAGTCCTCTCCCGCCCGGTCAGCGTAGAGGTTTCCCACAGCAGAGGAACACGTGCTAGAGTCTCACGCCAGTCTGGAAGGATCACACCCTCGCAGAGTCCCTTGCACTATGCAACTGGTCTACTCAAGCCATGTGCCGTTGATACTAGACTTCCACACGTCCAGTACAACGAGACACCTCAATTCTGCAGCTGAATCCTTCAGCCTTCAGCAGACTTGTACCACAAGACACGTACCTCTCACCACAGCAGGTCTTCTTCACAGGAGTTCAGGCTAACGAAGCCCCCACTGTAGAGTTGGCTGAAGATGTCCTCTCACAGGAGATTTAGGCAGAAGATGTCCTCTCACAGGATAATTGGGCGGAAGATGATTTGACTTGGTGGTTGGTTGGTGGTGGTGGTTATTTAGAGGGACAGTGCTTCCACCTCGCAGTGATTTCGCACTATGGGGGATGGGGTCCTATTACTAAACTATGCACTGAAAGAACCACCAGACTGATGGCTGCAGTAAGATGGTCAGTGCGAACAGGCAGTTTAATGTGCGGGGAAATGGCCGAATGGAGTTTGCACAATGTTTAACTCCAGGAAATAATCAAAAGTCACGCTCTCTGACACACCTCGCAACCTGTTGGATTCAAATGTCCTGTGACAAAAGTCACGCTTTATGATGAGAATAGTTTTGCATGTCCATGCTCTGTGACAATGGACTAATACCTTTGACAAATATTACGCTTTGTGACAAACACTGTGGCCGGTGACAAACATCCGCCTCTTTACACCTGTATTTTTTCGCAAGTTTCCAGTGTAACAAACTACTCACGCGTAAAACCTGTCGGATATCGAGTAATAGCAGCAGTCAGACGTGCAGCAGCCGTCGGAACAGTACTTGTGCTCTGTACTGTAAGGGTAGTAGTCCTTGATGAAGGTACAGAACGAGCCTCCAACCACCCGACCTGTGCACACAGACAAATCAGCAAACATTTCAAAGCTGCTGCTCGTTACGTCACCCTTTCATAAAATGTCCTGTGACCCATTTTTCAAGTCTTTGGCATATCTCAAACATGGAATGTTCTATTAAACTAATGACAAGTATTACAATGTTGACAAATGTAAGGCACAGTACATAGCGATATCACGAACTTTACCAACAATTGGATGACGTACGTGGGGTGTGTGCGTGTGTGTGTGTGTGTGTGTGGCGTGTGTGGTGTGTGTGTGTGTTGTGGTGTGTGTGTGGGGGTGTGTGTCTGTGTGTGGTGTCTGTGCGTGATGTCTGTGTGTGTGCTCTTGTGTGTGTGCGTGTGTGAGTGCGTGTGTGCGTGTTACTGTATGAAACCTCAAATTCAATTTGGTGTATTTTGTCCTGTAGTTTAAGCTAGAGAAACATATACAAGAGACTGCAGCAAGGACATTTTTGTTAGCTTCCTCTGAGGAATTCTATCAATACTGATCTAAATGTTTCAGGGCGTGGATTATCAAGCACACTGTGTTCAGAGGGACGGTTATACACTGCTGGAAATGTAGTTTTCATGTTTCTGGGCAAAATAAACAAATCAAACTAAAAATACGAAGTAAGGCTGGGGTGGGGGGGCAGTAGGCGGCCAACAGGGACGACAGTCCACTGCTGACAAGGCCGACCACCACCACCAACAACAACACCACCACCACCACCAGAGCGACAGAAGGGAAGACTAGGATCAACCAGCAACTTGGCAGTCACCCCCGCCACCACCAGTGACGCCAGTGACGCCAGTGACGAAGAAAAGTTTACACAGAAAAAATTCAAGTGTCGAACGATGGGGTACACGCAACAAACACGGAATATGCCTTAAATAGGGCACATGCAATGAATACACAACACGCTGCAGGGCCGGATCATAGCTGTCTTGAAGCGGTGGTGGGGGGGGGGGGCGGGAGAAAATGATAAAAATCACTATATATATGCGCGACAGTAAAGGGGGGGGGGGTATTTGTTGCTTTACGTCAGTCGAAAACTATGT
Source organism: Lanistes nyassanus (assembly GCA_004794575.1). Classification (NCBI taxonomy): domain Eukaryota; kingdom Metazoa; phylum Mollusca; class Gastropoda; order Architaenioglossa; family Ampullariidae; genus Lanistes; species Lanistes nyassanus. The sequence goes on along the minus strand of SMGT01001707.1, from coordinate 56 downwards.
GCATATCAGGACGGTGTTGCTCAGACAAAGTTTACGTGCTGCCACACGTGGGACTG
>SMGT01001706.1:4341-15440 GCA_004794575.1 Lanistes nyassanus | reverse complement strand
TTTGTCATTGTGGTTAATGACGAGGTGGGTGATGTATGTTGGTAAGGGAGAGGAAGTGAGCTGTGGCACAGCCCTATCGTATTAGATGAAAACCAAAATTACCTTGTAAATAAACTACATTTTTATTCTCTTTCTCAGAAATCATCTTTGTTATCTTTAGTTGTGTAATAGAGTGGAGTGGGGGCTCGGGCCAGGGAAGGTTAGTGAGATAGTGATTTCTGAGGTCTCCACTCATAAGTAAGAAATAATTGTTCGCGGACGAGGGGGGGAACGCCACCACGAGCCATTTGTGTGCGTGTGACAAGGTCACGCAGGCGGGGAGAGCAACACGGAGGTCGGTTGTCTCTTTCAAAACCCCCAGTTCGCAACAATAGGGTTGCATGTATTTGTTATTTGTGACGCAGTCCACGTTGTGGGACATTCTGTTGAAAGACCCACCAGAGACTTATCCGCTGCGACACAAAAATACTTTCTATCCCAGGCGATAAATCTCTACGCGGTGTCTCGTTTCGTCCCTCCCACTGACATACTTCCCGTACACTCCCTGATCAAAAGCAAGAAAAATATCCCGCTGTTGTAATGCTCCTCTCTCTATATACGTATATTTACGAGAATGTTCAACACGATAATTAGAGAAATTCTTATCCAATAATAGATGACTTAAGGATAGTCCCAAGTTAATTCCTTTGGGAGGAATAACAAGTCTGTCTTTGGCGTAATAAAAAAAAAACTTTCTTTAGCGAATCTTTGAAATGAATTAAATTTCCGCTGACTGAATACCGACTAGAGATTGTATCAAGAAGAAGTAATATCTTGTTTGCAGATCACGAAAACTGTTATTGACAAGTTTACATATGTTCACAGTATCATCTCAGACAGCCAGGGTTAACGAGCAGTCTGAGACACAACGAGAACCTGACAAGAGTTCTGTCTACCTTGAGGAACTTACCTGGAAGATAAAGCGCTTCAGTGGATATCAAACACAAGTACAGCAGCACAATTTACTAGTTATTTTATTCTCTTTGACACATTAGGCGTCTGTCCAGTGTCGAAGACTACATCAAGTGGAACTGTCACGATGCACATTCTCTGTGGCCAACCCTTCGTAAATCGGCACAGCTGTGCTTGCTTACAAAAAGCCCAATATGATATGTAAAAAAAGTTAACTGTCCCTTTTTAAAATGTAAACCAACACATGAATAGCGTTTGCCTCGGGGAAGAATCTGGTCTGGTTTTCTGTACGGGGGAGTGTTGCCAAGCTTTGTGCAAGCTGGGGTCAGTACGTGGGAAGCGTTGCAGTTAGTCTGATATCTAAAATTAAGCAAGAAAATCGCAAGTTATGCAGAATGGTTGAATGACAGCAGAGAAAACAATATATGCTGTCTTCATTCTATAGTTTTTATTAACTATTTATAGTGTTTAGTAACAGACACATATCCTCTACGAAATTAAAGCAAAATTGTCTGCACAGAAAATTAGATTCAATTCCGAGGAAGCTAAATCGCAGTCTGTAATGCTTTGCATCAATACTTTCATTCACTTCTTCGATGTTGACAAACCTTCTGGTTCATTAATAACTGCAAAAGGTCACGAACGAGGAATGCTGCAGCATTATAAGCTGTCGGGCGAGGCAGACACACTGAAGACTGAAGCTGAACCGTTCACACGTGCGGATTAAACATGCAGCATGCACAGATCACTTTATGTCAGTTGTAGCACCGGTAAGTAGTAAACATCGCACTAGTTTAACGCATTTGCTTCCCCTGAAAATTTTCGAAACACTCAGTAGGTCACGCGTCCGCTTTGTATCCTTTAGAGAGGCGACATAAGGAAGATAATTTCATTGTTTCGCGATATAGCTATTTTGCATTTACTTCCCCTTATTCGCAGGATTGCAAAACCGTTGCAGACAGCGGGTGAATGATGAAGGGGTGGGACAATAGGGACAATGGACACACAGGAAAAGAAAGGGTCGGGAACATTGCATGAATAAATTAATCCATGTGTTTGCTCTTACCTGTTATTTCTTGTTTACACATGCAAACAATGTGTTCTGTCCACAGAAGTATTCTGCTTTTGTGCGGTTTGTAGATCAGCATCTCACGTGAAATAGTGCGAAGACAACGTTCTTGTTTAGTTTCTTATCACCCAATGAGCGAATGGTGGTTATGGTACTGGTGGTGGATGTGGAGCACATTGTGACAGTGCTGGTGACGGGAATACTGTCAGCGCCCTCACCACTGTCTCTGTAAGTGCATCATTTTTTGTGCCCCCCCCCTCCCCAGCGTGGGGGGGCTGTAAGACGTCATGCCTCCCTTTTAGGTGTCTGACCTTTTACTTAAATATTACTGACGGAACAAATTATATGTTTATCTGTCTGATTTATGCCACTGACTTTTACAGCGCTGCCTAAAACATTTATTACGCTTTTTATTAGCTGTCTGCAGATTTTGTATTTTAAACCTAACACTAAGAAGTTGTTTCTATTGCTGTTCAATGCTATCGGAAACAAAAATGTTTATTTGCAGACAGACAGACAGACAGACAGACAGACAGACAGACAGACAGACAGACAGACAGACAGACATGTTCGGGTTTCCCCGAGTTCCCGAGTTCACCGACTGCTTGTTGCTGATCCAGGCGTGCTCGGCTGACATAATGCTGTCTACATTGGCACCTGTGCGCCGTAAGCCTGCGGGAAGGTTGGTTAACCCCTCCCCCCAGTAGATTTATCTTTCCCTGTGTGAGAACTACATTTGCTTTTTTTGTGCTGACTAGGCTACCCTCTGGCCCATGAGTTACCTATAGTTCTGAGAACGAAACAATGTCATTTTTATCTGTGCCAGGTCTCATTTTGTTCTATCACTATAAAAAAAATTGGCATTGGTTTGTGTAAAAATTGTGTTCAGTTATTTGCAGAGCTTGTTCTGATTTGTTTGTCATGTAGGGTTGTGCTCAACAGCATCGTAGAGCTACAGTGCACAAAAGTTGCTTGAATCGGAGGGGTTTTGACGATTTAAGACGATTTTTGAAAAATTGTTTTAAAAAAACCTTTTGGTGATAGAAACATAATTCGAACACAGTTTTAAAGAAAAATTAAACCAATAAAAATGTCTTCGTACCTGAGATCCGTCTGTTTCTGATTTTGTGTGGGAGACTGTGTTGAATTACATAACGAGCTGAATGTAAACAGCATCTTGAAAATGTTCTGGCGACACCAAATAATCGACTGTTGCAGCCGTTTGGAGCACTTGTAACCCATGATACCTTGTGGAAATTATCCACAGATGCCAGGAGTTTATCCAGGATGAAAGCCACCATCAAACGCACAGAAACAGACGTAATCCCGAGTTTTACCGCTTGTCTTGTGGTCTACTTTGTGGTCTAAGTGAGGAAACTTGATAGAAAAATGATTCTACTATTGGAAACGCCATTTACCTCCTTTGTCGACGAATCTCTTGATTTAAATTCGTAAATTTTTTTAGAAAACATAATTCTACATATAGAATAATACGATAAGTGATGATTCTATCAGCACACACACACACAGCACGCGCTCACGCACAAACAATGGGCATATTGTTCTCCGGCAGAGGTTCGATCTTCCTGGCAAACTACTGAAAAGTCGCATCAACCAGGATACTGCTTGGAAAGTATGGTCCAGTGGTTTCAGCCCATTGTGGGTGCATTGCATAACACGTTTTAAATGTTCTCAATAGTGCCACGTCTTTGAATCCTAGTTGTTAGCACTCGCTTAGTGAGCGGGCTGACTACATTTAATAGGGATTCTCTGTATGCACACGTTGTGCACCGAGGGTTAGCTGTGTGAAGAATAGCGCCGTTATAAAGAAAGGGATGGCAGATCTTTTTGAGGATCTGCCAAGTTCCTTTCTTTCGGCCCTCTCTTTGCTACGTGTTTGGGTACGATAAGCTCCCTTGGTCACATGCGTCTGCATACGGCTATGTATTGCGCTGCGAGTACCTTTGTTGGAGTTATCTTACTGGTTTTGGTTTCTGTAACTGACGTTTTTCTGTGCATGTCAAAGACAAACGTACAAATCCAAGATCGACTTGGCAACCTCCTGCTGATCACCCTTGCCTGTGTCGCAGAGGTCAACGTCCCTGCTTAAAGGCGCGTGAGATGTGTGACCACGTCGACTATGTTATTGTGACAGAATCAGGCAGCATGGGGTAATGACATAACTAGTCTGTTTAAACTCAAAAAATTGTGGCATATGTATTATCACTGTCTACGATTGTAGCGTTTTATCGGGTGAACTGGAGTTTGGGGAAGAGAGAAGTGATGTAGTCCCCTAAAGCTAACCCCCCTTTTCAATCAAAAGGGACACGACCAGATAATTCAACACATTTATTGAACAACGAACATAAAAGGATAGCAGAGGAAAGAAAGAGGTGGATGAACAAAGATGTAAAAGTGCGCGCGCGTGTGTGTAGTAATAGTAACGTGAGGTATGTCACAAATCTCAGAACAGGAAGTGAACAGAGTACAATTAAACTAATACAATTCGTAAAAACTACTTGCGGTGGATTATAATCCAATCAGGAACAGAATAATCAACACAGTGTGTTCACACTCAGTAGTGGTTCGCAGTCGTAGTCTGTACGGAAGAAGACAGTGTCTAACTTCCCACGACGAGAAACAAGCGGATTCAGTTATACCACAAATCGTTTGACAATTTGCTATATGAGGCTAGCCCACAGCGAGGAACGTATAGCAACAGACTCCCTGAAAAGCGTTAAAGCCTCCCCGAAAAACTTTCATTTCCATGTCAACCAAACTTTCCCTCTTCTCATTGGCTGGAGAAGACCGAATCTTACGCGTTTTGATAATGAAAAAAAAAAATGACGTCTCTTACTCCTATCTCTACGTACTTTCTCTGCGTCACTAACGTTGTCAACTTTCTTGAATGAAATGTTACAACACTGTGTGAACATACAGTAAATACAGTAAAAGAAACAAGGTTCTTAACAATAGTGCTGTGGAAACCTTCTACAACGTAACAACGAAGATCTTTAGAAACGCAAAATTTTCAAACAACGTGTACACAAATTGAAAATACAATATTTGCTTTCGTTGGTTATTCCAGACTAATTCAAAACAAATATGCTTAGAAGCTTATTTATATATATATATACACGTATTTCCTGTGGTGCACTGTAAGCAACTATAAAAATATGATCAAAGTCCTAGGTGTTGCCCTGTGTAAGGAAACTCTCTTCCGTCTCGTTCTTTCCTCTGTCACTCTCTCCCTCTATTGTTCTCTCTCGCCTTTCTCATCTACTCCGTTCGTCTGTCTCGCCTCTAAAACACCACGTCATTTTTCTTTCTTGTAGTCTACATCTGTCCTGCCATATCTTTCCTTCAGCTTCTTTTTTCTCGTTTATTTCCGTTTTTTCTTGTTCTCGCTTCATTCTGTCTTTTCTTCTTTGCAGCGCTCGTTTGTTTTAATGTTCGTAATTCTGCATGCATGGGTACGCATGCGTAAGACAGGAATAGAGCGACTGACTGACTGACTGACTGACTGACTGACTGACTGACTGTCTGACTGACTGACTGACTGACTGACTGACTGACTGACTGACTGTCTGACTGACTGACTGACTGACTGTCTGACTGACTGACTGAGGGCAAAGAAAGGGAGGGAGGAAGGGATAGCAAGACAAGAAGAGTTGCCACTCTTTCTCTCGACAGGTATTTCATGGCGGCGCTGTTGATTACAAAGCCAGTGGGGTGATAGTTTGACACTCTGCCAGTTGAAGGACAGCCAGCAGACTGAGATTAAATCAGTCTGCACTGAAGACTATATCCGCGTGGTGCATGATCTTCAAATCTCGTCCTAGGCGTTGCTAGGAGACGGCACTTGGCCATGTCCTTCATTTTCCCGCATCTGCCCCTAGCGGGTTAGCATGAAGAACTTCTTAGTTGAATAGGTCATAAATAAAGTCTGTGCTGGTTTTATGGAGAAACTAATAAAACCAATATGTGAAATGCAAGATTGCAACAAAAGAACAGGACACGTACACTACAAGAAATTAGACACCACACCTCGAACGAACAAATAGTTCACCCACAGTGTCATAGCCATGCTTTTACTCTTTATAAAGCTTGTCTTAGGACACACTCTGTATGAAGTGAACACTACTGCAGCGCTTTTCCCGTTACCAAACACTGTACTTCGTAACACATCTACAAGTAGTTGAAAAGGTTTGATATATTATGGCATTAATTAAAGAACTAGTGGAAATGTGAATACCTAGTGCAGAATCGAACTCATTTTCAGCATCACTCAAGACTGGTGGTGTCCAGTTTTTCTACTACCAGAACTGTGCGTGTTTCGTGTCGAAAGAAACATAGTTCCGGTAATAGAATAATTGTCCATTTTGCTGAAATGGAATGGACAGACACCAAACAATTCGGGTTTAGAGTGATTGGTTGCAATCGTTCTGTGAAGACGTGCATCTGGTGGAAGCTGTTGAGATTTTTGTATTTAGTTTAAGTACAAGCCCTGAGGGGCTTTTAGCTTTGACAAAACATACATTTACAGAGTAAAATAGAATGCAGAAACAAAACGAAGAACGAATGAACGAAAAGAACTGTATGGCAAACTTCGAAACAAAAAGAAAACACTTTAAACACGTGAGTAGCATGCAATAGGAATATGGAGGTAATAATAACAATAAATTTGCATGCATTTCTAAGACTTTTCTTGATTTTGTTTTTATTAGCTTATTTAGTTAATAGGAATTTGGCTGGTGTGTAAAACAATCAGGAAGAAGCTGTTTGCAGCTGCCTTGTAAAACCGGGTGACTGCAGAAAAGCAAATGAAGAAATTCATCTCTGACAGGCAGCAACGCGAGGATGGTTCTAACGTCACGTTTCTCGCTGCTTTCCCAACCCCATTGGTAGAGAAACCGGTATCAAAACAGCACCTTTGTGTTCGGAGGTTCGGTTATATGTTTTTATGAGATTATTAGATAAGACAAACAATAGCAAATAAAAATTATTTTTAAAAATAGATTAGTTTATATAGATAGGCTAGGTAATAGAAAACTTATAATAAAGCGCTACTGAGTGATCTTACATAAAATGCATATCTATGAAGTTTGGACACGCCACTTCTCTCACAAGACGATAGCGCCTGTCCGTCTGCTGTTGGACCTGCGTGCATTTGCTTCAGCACTTCTGTACATACAGAGTTGGAAACACCTGGAAAACGACTTGCGAAACGTGCGAGAAAACACAAAGTAGAAGATGACATTGATGCTAGAGCTAATCTGCTGTAGGAGCTGAAAACTCGACTGCAGAGTGAAAAACACGCTGCGGGGGACAGCAGACTTCTCGCCAGCCCACATCTGCCAACAGTAAAAGACAATCGGAGCCTCAGAGGCCAGCACACTGAACAGACTCATCAACATGACGGTCACGGTCAGACGTCGGGTGTTGCCCCACGAGCTGGACTGCTGCTGGTCTGATGCTGACGTCGGCAGGTGAGGCGAGCGCAGCTTGACGAGAAGGAGGACGTTGAAAATGACGAGAGGGACGACAGGAACAGCCAGGCCCACGATGTGTGCGACGATGAAGACGATTTGCAAGGTTCGCACCATTGAATGATCTTTCTCCAAAAGTAGGCAGACCAGAACGACAGAGGCGATGCCGACACACCAGACAAAGACGACGATGCAGGCCACGATGACCTGACGTCGAGCCAGAAGACTTCCGCTGTGAACCTGAACAGCTCTGAACACGGCCAGCCAGCGGGTGAGTGAAATCAGCAGCGTGGTGTGTACGGATTCCAGTTTAGCCGCAAATGACACGAAGTTAAATGCGAAGGCCGACTCGCTGTATGGGTTTTTTTTTTCATAAAGAAATATCAAAGGCACGAGAGTCACAAGAAACAAAGTGTCCCACACGGCCAACAGCTTGAACAGGAAGATTGTAGCGTTGTACTTTTTCTGAGTGCTCCACACAATGAAGACCAACACGTTCCCCACGGTATCCAGCACTGAGATGGGTATGCTGCCGACTCTGTCTATGTAGTAACTCGATAAGCTGTAGTAGACAATGACATTGTCTGTATACTTCGAGTGATAGTTGTAATGATTTGTAAAGTTCATATGCAGAGTAGCACCCGCTGAACTGCCATCTCCATAGTCCGTGTGGGATCCGTAACTGTCATAATCTGCACCTGCCATGGTTGTCCTTTAGGCACTCAGCTTCTATACAAACCTTGTTGCAGTGCAAATCAGGCGAGGAATCTGCCTCTTGCTGTGAGTAGGGGAAGTGGAGTGTGGCCTAAACTCGACCAGTCCTTCAAATGCTGATTATGAAGACTGAAGTGCAATTTCGTTTTAAGACTGTTTCTATGACAATAGCGCTTGAACGCGAGATTCACAATTGATCTTTTGTTATAAGATTTTACTCAGAACACTTAAACTGTTTATACATTCTGGCACATTAAAGGGGTTGGTTTTATTTTTAATAAGCCAATGGTAAGCGCAGAAGGAAGGAAGAGGCGACAAAAGCGCTTGTTGATGTATCCTACCTGCGCGGAACAAAGTGGAATGAACATTTTACAAACAATTGTCGTCCACTTTGCTTATCAGTCGCTGAACAAACTTCCTGAGAGTGCTACAACAAAGCGGCGTGAGATGTGTGACCACGTCGGCTATCTTGTTGTGACAGAAATTGGCAGTACAGAGCAATGAAAAGACAGTCCGTTATAAACAGTCCGTTATCAAATATTACACTCCACGATGATCTTTATCAAAGCAGAATTTTCAAACAACGAGAAAATAAAATGAAAATAGAAGTTTGATTTCGTCTGTTACACCAGGCTCATTCAGAACAAAAATATACTGATATATATATATATAATTGCACACACTAGCAAACATTAGCTTCGCGTATATTTATATCAGCCAATTAATAATAGACTTGTATCTTTTCCTCAACCCCAACGCCTTTTACCATAGCGAATCTACCTGCCATGTAAGCAAACCTACCTGCCCTGTCAGCAAACCAACCTGCCCTGTCAGGAAACCTACCTGCCCTGTCAGCAAACCTACCCACAAGGATCGATTTACTCGATCCTAAAAGGAGAAGGGAGAAGAGAAGAAAAAGCGAAAAGAAAGGAGGGAAGAAAAGAAGAGACGGAAAGATGAGACGAAAGGATGGAAAAGATAGGTAGCCTGAGAATGATGCCAGACTGGCGTAAACCTATGACCAGAAATCATTTAACAAATCACCACATTAAAACAAATATCACACATCGTTCACAACAGCATGACATCAATTTTGAACCGATCATCAACGACCTAAAGCCATATTACTCAATACCAATGTCATCGTCCCGCAGCATTAGACACACCGGTCAACTGGATCGCTGCACAACATTGCAGGGTGAATGAGATAAAACTACATGGGCCACTGGACCATGTATGGGTCAGTCTCCCCTACAAGAGGCTACAAACAATGTTGCCACTTTGCGCCATCTTATACATCGCTGTGCTACAGCTGATCATGCGTGTAACAAAATTCTCTTAGTACTGAATGTGGTGCTGCTAAATTTCACATGCTAACAATCCACAAAGTTGAAAGACCGAAAATTCTTCATACCATCCACACTAAGACACACTAGTGGCGTTCCTCATGCGGTCTGCTAATAACAGAGGATTAGGAGAACAGCTTTTTCGCGCTTAAAACAGCTACCGTTTCACTACCTGCACATGCATACCTTTCTTAAAAAAAACTTGACTATTTTATTTATTTATGAGAAGTCTTTGGCACATTCGCTAGTCATATCTTATGTTTTTCTTTGGTCGGAAAGTTCTCTAGTGGGAGAACTGTCACCACGCAGCAGACAGCGTGTTATATACTGGTGAACCCGCAGCGCTCGTGTGTGTGTGTTATTTCCTGCAAATGTGATCAGCGTCCGCACTAGGGGTATTATTGTTTTAGCCAGTAGAGCGAATGATTTCTTAAATAATTTTTCTGGTGAATGCAATTTTTATATTGTAACTTATTCTGATTGATGTCCCCTGTCTTTGAAAATAAAATAAGGCCAAAGACCACGAAAATTAGAAAAAGTAAACTTTGCGTGTCGGATTTTTGGCTGCCGAAAGCGTGAATAGTTATTTGCTTGCAGTTTTCGAAGGGAGATCTCTGATCTGTCGCGTTTACTCTCTCTCTCTCCTTCTCATTCTCCCTCCACCTCTTCAATGCTCCATTTTTCTGTTTCCTTCTCTCATCTCTCTTGCCTCTACACCCTCTTTTTTGTTTCTTGCCTTCTCCCTGATCTACCCTGCCATATCTTTTCTTTGATCTGTCTTTCTTCGTTTCTACTTTCCGTTTTTTAACCCTACAGTTCGTTTGTGACCTTTGCTATTATGGGTTTTTTTAATTTCGTAAAGCGCATGCATTGGTTGGTTAGAATAAGAAACGAATAGAGGAACAAACAACACTGACTCACTGGCTGACTGACTGAGTGACTGAGTGACTGACTGACTGACTGACAAAGGGGGAAGAAAGGCAGTGGAAAAAGTCAAGGAAACTGTCAAGCGATGTTGAAAATCATCTATTTTCGTTTCAGTTTAATTACAATAAACGTCAGTCAGTAAAGAACAGAAAGTATGAAAATGAAAGTAAAGCTTATCTCTGTTGTAAAGTCATTCCACCCACGAGATTCGCTACTGAAAGTAACTACAATAACCTTTTCCAAAGAGGACACAGGAGCTGAGCTTCGCATCAAGAACCCGAAGCAGTCTAAGGGCGCGCGTCCCTCCCCGACCAAGAAGTGACGCAGGTTCCAATCTAGTTTAGCAATTCACATCTATGGTCCGTATTACAACATGAACTACGTGTGACACAAGCACTTATCACAACACACAATCCCGAACATGCACGAACAATACGACGAACTTGGAACTTGGAACTTGTACTGGAACAGCGATGAATGTACTAAAATGCAACACAGTACTCACAGCTCTTCTACAACCTCCACGTTACACCTGTTTCGTCTGGCTACGGTCAGCAACATTAGTTCAACAGTAGTTCACTGACAGGGTCTGGCTACGGTCAG
>SMGT01001704.1:18756-33091 GCA_004794575.1 Lanistes nyassanus | reverse complement strand
CTGGAACTTAGGAGCGTTGTCGTTGACGTCTTCGACAATCAGGAATGTTTGAACCGACAGCGGCATCTGTAACGAAAACAACAGTTTACGTGTTCATCTGTATGAAAAAAATGTAAGATATGAGGCGGGGCTTGTTTGCATGAGTGTTCGTAGCTCCTCTTCCACTCATTAGAGTGGTCGTAAGGCCCGTTCGCCCTGTGTATTTTACGTGCACCTTTACGAACGAACAAGAGGTAAGAAGGCTCATTCAAAACAACTCAGGAGAAAGGGAACAAACTGTGAGAGTAATGTAACAAATTATTCAAATTTTCATCTATCACACAACAACTTCTCTGTCTTTCTTTCGGTCTCACCTACTCATCTGTTCGTCAATTCCCTCTTCGGTCTTTCTTTCTTTCTCTATTTTCTTTTGTTCTTTCTTTCTTTTCTTTCTTCTTTCTTTCTCTATTTTCGTTTGTTCTTTCTTTTGTTCTTTTTTCTTCCTTTCTTTCCTTCTTTCTGGTCTTGTTTTCTCTGTCTTTCTTAGTTGATAATGCAGTTCCAAGAATAAGAACAATAGTGTACACATAAGTAACAACAGAAAATACAGCGGATGTTAAAAATAGCTATAACATTGTCATAATATTGTTTTTTCTGCTTATTTCCTTGTGGATATTGGTTTTCAGCATATCGTCTAAACCATATTGCGGTCTGATCATTAACAGCAGTTACAGAAAGCTTTTTAGTCACGTTAATTCTCTTTGTAAGTATTTAAAGTTTAGGAGACGCACAAATCATTTATTATCATCAACTTATCACCCTCTCCAAACCCTACCTACCCCGTCCACTTATCCCCACAGTACCCCTATCTCCTCCCCTAAACCATAACTACCACCTCCGCTAACTTTATTCCACCCTACCCTCTTCCCTAAATCGCACCTTATCCCAGACAAAGTTTTTAAAACCACCTAAATTTGAGCTTCTAAAACCAATTTTTATCAATAATGAGTTGCGGACTTCTTAGGCAACTTGTGTTCATTTTAGCCTTAAGAAGCTGTACTGTGACGTCAGACCCCCCCCCCCTTTTAAGCGATTTGCATAGGATTATTATGGACGTAGAACTCGCTGACTGGATTGTAAAAAGCAGGGTTGGGCCAGAAGGCATTAAGGAAAAAAGAATTTCAGTTGAGGAATGTCAAAGGTCAGCATTTGCTTAATCCTCGTGCTTGTTTTGCGCCATTGTGATGTAGTAACTCAGCTTCCGGTAAGGTTCTGTCAGAGGATGTGTCTGCGGTACTTGTCCTTGCTCTGATTAAACAGCATTTCTGTACAGAACAATACTCACATCAGCCACCGCGTTGAAGGACAGGTACATGCTGGCCTGAGTCTGAAAAGAGGTTAACGACGAAAACATTGTTGTCAGAATTTTTTAAAAGAAAACAAGGCCTCTATCACTATCAGCACAGTACACTATCGTCATAATCATCATCTTAGTTTTCTCCATATCCTTTTCCTCTTTTTCCTTGTTCTCTTACTCCTTACTTGCCATCTTATCGCTCTGTTCTGTTACTGTTAGTATGATTCTGAAGCTTCGTGTCTTTACGTGCTTGTTGATAGGGAAATCCACCAGAATTTAAGCGAGATGACTCGTGTAGACTGATTGCCTAAAGTCACGTGATTTATACTTGTAGTATTCGTTGCCGGAAATCAGTGATTACCTCCCTGTCCAGAGGTGAGGTAAGTATCACGCTCCACAAGCCGTTTGACGGGTCGATTTCCTCAACACGCACGTAGTTCGACGTAGTTGTCATTGTCACGTGACCTTGGTTATCTTTGTTCTTGGCGGTGAAGTTGAAGAGAGTACTGTTTACAGGTGTGTTCTCAGGGAAGGAGTAGAATTGTTGAATTGTTACGGTGGGCGGTAGAGGTTGCTGTGCCAACACCGTTACTGGACCAAACAAATTCAGGGAATGACGAGGCTCTCCGAATGGATGGGTACAAGGCTTTGTAGAAATGTAACTATGCAATACTGGAAGTTTTTTTAAAAAATAATCTGTTACTTACCCCGAGGTATCATGATTATCAACAGTTACTTTAGGCAAGGTAAGATACATAAACTTGTATCATTGCAATTGGGACGAACATGAAAAACGTATGATCGTGTACATTTGTACAGATTGTAGGATTTACTCCAATGTTGATGGGTAGCTTTACGCCTTAGAGCAATCACAATTCTTTAAGTCATCAGCTGTGTTACTTTCCGGGAATAACAGAAACGAAATCATTTCGGCGTGTACTTCGTGGAGCGTGTGTGCGTGCTGAATCAGTGAGTGTGCGAGTAAGCGAGCAAGCTGGCCAGAAGGTGTTGAAATAAGGAAAAGAATCTGGGACGTGAACAAGCACACACAAAACAAAAATAATCGTATATTACAATAATATACATGCGTGCATCTCCCTCGTCACGTATACTCGAAGCTGCACGCTCTCACCCTTGACCCTAACGTTGCTTACGTACTTAAGTTTGAATATTTGACACTTACACGGTAAGATTGTGAAAACCAAACATCGCAGTAGTTTTGTGGTTGTCATGACGAGGGTACACGAGACAGCTAGTTGTCTAGCCTGAAGCGACAAAAAAGTAGTCAGTGAGCTGTTCATACTGAAGTAGCTACAATATCGCATGCCTTCCAACATAATTCCTATGTCAAAAGATATATCAATCAACATTGTATTAATTTTACATTAACTTACATATTATTCTATTTATTTTACATTAACTAAACTACATAACTACATTAACTAACATATTATTGTATTAATTTTACATTAACTAAACTACATTAACTCCATATATATGCTTGCTTATACAATAACTGTTGTGCAGTATTACCATGGATATGAACACAATCCTTTTGCCCCAGTCCCTCCAAAGTAAATTCTCTTGTAATTATGAAATTCTTAGTGCAATCTTACGCTTAAGCAGAAATATAAAAGCCACAAGAGCCATGTTTTGTGCACGAGGGCGCACGCATGTATGTATGTATGTATGTATGTATGTATGTATGTATGTATGTATGTATGTATGTATGTATGTATGTATGTATGTATGTATGTATGTATGTATGCATGCATGCATGCATGTATGTATGTATGTATGTATGTATGTATGTATGTATGCATGCATGCATGTATGTATGTATGTATGTATGTATGTAGACATTTGCTTAGACATGTGTGTGTATTTTTGTATTTATGAACCTCCTACATTTGTTTGCTGTGTCCAGCTGTCTCCAATCTGTTAGAGATTCATAAGTTCCTTGCAGTGAAAGTTTGGAACGGGGACGATGAGTGTCAACAAGGAAGAATATATCAGAAGACGTGAACCAATGGTGGAACTGCTCTCCTGTATTGAATGGGTTATCTCTGTACCGCGAAAAACACGCATTATCGCTATGCTGAAGGTCACATTGATGACATTATTCAAGCCTTTATTATTGCGACACGTCGTTAACAAACATGCTACGTCCCATCAGCTAACAAAGGTCGCTAACAACTGTGCTATAGGCGGATATGTTGCAATGTAGTGTGTGATAACGAGCAGCACACGATGTGAATGTCCATCTCTCCGGTCTCTTCCTGTCTCCATCTCACAAAGTCCACAGAAGTCAGTTGCAATCTTCTTTCTACATTTAAAAACCTCAACTAAGAAATCAAGAACAGGGTGTCATTAAGTTTTATGTGCTTATAAGTATCCGTGAAAGGCATTACGTGTAGTATTCGGATGGAAGAATTTCCTCTCACTGCAGTTTTTTTTTCTAAACATAGACAGACCGGTAAGAATGCTATAGGAACCGTCCGAAAACTACTAAAAAGTATATCATTGCAATTTGTCTCGCCTCCCACCCAATTCCTAAGGTAGGTCAGTTTACGACGCCATGAGCGAGTCAAGTCCTCGTACTTACTATTTCAAGAAAATCACAGTTTTATTGAAGGTATATCAGCAAGTCTTCAAACAGCAAATGCGTCTTACCTTAGATTTTGTCAGAGACTATTAAAAGTTTGCCTCAGGCCTAGGACGTTCATTCAAAGTGCTGCTGTATCTTCTTTGATCAATATATATCTGAAACATTGGATGTCTGAACAGGTATATTACAAGACAGACACAATTCTCATCCGCAGTGGAGACTGATTTTCTAGGATGAGATATCCTTATAAGGCTACTGATAGCCTAGAGGCGGTGCCCACTTTTCCTTTTTAGACCCACAAGCCACAGTTGTGCACTGACAGGTTCATGACAGGTACACCTGACTCGGGTAGAGCGGGTACAGCAGGATCCAAACGAAGGGCGATAACACAATGCTAGTAACAGCTACAGCTTATCACGTCCTAATCTTTGTACAGGTGCAGCCCATGGCGACTCCCCCTTATTCGGCGTGTTTTGTTTATTTTTCCCTCTTCCTTTTTATTTATTTTTAAAACCTTTTTATAATGGAAAGGAGGAAGGTGCCATAAAGTTCAAGTTAGCCATTGAAAGTTGAACTGCTTTAAACTGAGGGACATTTAGAAATTAATTGGTTTTCTCTGGTCATATCAAATATATTCGAACAGGAAGGTTTCTGCTCATATCTGTTTCGCGATGATTTTGCACGCTTCAGAGATTACAGCAAGGTTTTTACCACTTCAGCTTGTCTCACCCAGGAAGCAGTAAGCAACCTGTTTATGATTTGCTTTGTATGCATTTATTATCATTTTTATTCACTGCCATTATTAAGAGACAAATACATTAATGGTGACACAAGGAGCTAAAAGCTCGTGGAACGGTCGCCATATAAGGTATATAAAGTAAACAGGCAGGGAGGTTTTGAAATATAAACGTGGTCTAAGAAAAAATTAACTGGAGAAAAAAGTTTGGGGGAGAAGGAAGGAGGAGAAGGAAAGGGAGGAAGGAAAATGAAAAATCCACGAATTACTACAGAAGATAAGAATAATTAAGACACGCAAGATTACATCTAGAGCGTACTGCTAAATCTTTCTGACAAACTGTACACCAGATACTGTGCACATCGTTAAAAGCGTTTTGCTTCCATAACAAACTTGTGGAGACGCAGGAAAATGTCGGTATTTAAAGACACAGACAGATTTGGGTTTTACTGACAGCAAGAGATCAGTGTGGAGAAGAACTAGAGGTGGCAAACGCAGAGTTTGTAAAGTTTGCAACGGGGCATTTCTATAAATAATCCACATGCGCAGGAAAGATTATTTATTAGATTCCTCTGAGATAAATCCCAGTTCAAGGCGCTCGTTCCTAGTCTAAATCTGCGGTGTATGATTTGTTCTTTGCAATTTCCAATATAGAAGTAAGGGAGAATAGCTTTATGGGATACATTTGCGTGCTGTGGGAGCGAGTTCCATTCAGCGGATGTCTGTAGTACAAATGAATTTTTGAAAAGCTCCATTCTTGAGTGTTCTTCAAGTTCGTCTTTTTGACCCTTGGTACAGCCATGCCATATGTCGTCGGCATAATCAAAGATAGGCAGAATGAAGGATTTAAACATTGTTCCGAGTGCTTTTCTGCACAGTAGACATTTGTAATCCTTCAGGAATCCAATGTGTGAAATGAATTTTCGCTACGTAATCGAGGTGATCTTCCTATCTGCTTTTGTGTATATTAATCTGTGCATGCGATTAAAACTTATCTTATGAAGCAGCTTTGGATTTTGTTATTGTGGTGGTGTGCTAGTGTCTGTTTTATAATGCTTAAATCTCAAGAAAGCAAGTTAAGAAATAACACTCTCACAGATTCCTTTTTTTAAAATTAAAAATGTAAACTAAAAGACTATATGATGTGCTTTCATATTGTATGTATACTATTCACGTTTGCTGTGTTGCACGCTAATGTTAAACATTGCTAAAGCGTGCTACATGTACACAGCCCTAAAGCGAAATAATAATTCTACTGCAAAATGATGACAAAGAGTGTGTACACGCGGCGTATTGGAGTGAGGGGGAGATAAAGAGGAGAGTGGGCTAGGAAGAGTAGGGTGGCTCAGAGAGAGAGAGAGGGAGAGAGAGAGAGGAGAGAGAGGGGAGAGAGGGGAGAGAGAGAGAGGGGGAGAGAGAGAGGGGGGAGAGAGAGAGGGGGAGAGAGAGAGGGGGGAGAGAGAGAGAGCATAGAAACATAATTATCTCTACGGATACGCGCGCATCTCGGTGTCCCCACAGGTCCGCGTTCCCGTCTTGCTGCGAAACTTCTTTGTGTCGACTTTGGATGCTGTGTGGGATGCTGACTTGCGGACTGCCAACTGCGTGCTTCAGTATCCAGGTATGTACACCACTTTGAGTGTGAAAAGGAAACATGTTTATGAATTAAGATGTTGTTGAGGGCGGGCGGGGGGGGGGGCTGAAGTTTTTTTGTGGAAAAAAGCTGTTGTTGCTGGATGAACCACAGAACATGAAGTTCAATGTAGCTGTAATCACAGCCTTGATTTTACTGATGCATGTAACATGTAGTTTGTGGTAGTTCTGTGCAGTCACTATTACAGTAGCAGTAAACTTTAAGTGTTCAAGAGTTGTGGTTGTTCTGTCAGGATGGAAGCTAGTCACGAATAAATGATTGTGCTTAACTGTCGGGTAGATTGTCTTGGTAAAATGTATCTTTTTATTTGTGAACATCTTGCAGGTTCCGTCCATGACGAAAGAATTCTGAGAGAAAGCTCTCTCTGGACTAAATATGAACAATGTCTGAAGTCGTTGGATGGACTTATACTTGGAGACAGCGTCTAGCCCCAACGCGACTGGCTACTGACCCCCATGCCAACTCCACGGACACATCACGAGATACGCCACAACTCCTTCAAGCCAGGGTAGGTGTACTCAAGCGCCGTGTCCACTGTTGACACGGTGAGCTGTGTCACAGTCCCAGAGCATGTCAGATAATCACAGCATGTCCTGTTCTGCACAATCTTGCACTGGAATTCGGTCCCCTCCTACATGAAGATGGCACTGAAGAATTTGCAGATGAAAATGTAGATGATTGACGATTGATTGATTGATTGATGGATTGATTGATTGGTGATTGCTTGCTTGATGCTTGCTTGCTTGATGATGATGATGATGATGATGATGATGATGATGATGATGATAATGATGATGATGATGATGATGATGATGATGATGATGATGATGATGACATTCACTGGCAGAGCAATTCGTGACAACATTCTCAGACAATTATTCTAGGTCCCCTCCCCCCCACCACCACCACCGAACTCTGTCATTCTCTTTCAGAATTGGTTTTCAACAAGATATCATACGAAACTGAAAATACTTTGAAGTAACCAGAAATGGGGCCAGAAATTCATTATAACTGTTACATACATCTGCTTTATGAATGTCTTCTTCATGTTTGTACTGATTACAAGTTTGTTAATGATGCCTTGTTTATCTCTATGGACAATATGCGTCCCAGACGCAAGTGTACGCATAACTAGTCACATAGGATAGTAGTTGTACAGTGCTGGTCTTTTTGAGTTGTGCTTGCATCAAAATGAAAACCTGCTTCAGTAAAATAATCAAGCAGCTATCAGCTATAACTGAACAATTAAATAACAAATAAAAATGGCAAGGTCTCAAATGTCATAGACACTTTTGTAATAATAGCCTTAGGATATGATCATCTTCTTTGAATGCAGTTACGGATAGTTGGCCTGGTAAAACTTGTGTGGAGATGCAGTAGACAGTGCAACTGTGTGATGCATGGCCTAGTCAGAAGTATGTAGCGACGCAGAGGGGATACAGAACTGTGTGATGTATGGCCTAATCAGAAGTATGTAGGGATGCAGAGGGGATTCAGATATGTGTGATGTATGACCTAATCAGAAGTATGTAGGGATGCAGTGGGGATAAAGAAATGTGTGATGTATGA
The DNA here is from genome assembly GCA_004794575.1 of Lanistes nyassanus. Taxonomy (NCBI): domain Eukaryota; kingdom Metazoa; phylum Mollusca; class Gastropoda; order Architaenioglossa; family Ampullariidae; genus Lanistes; species Lanistes nyassanus. The sequence continues at coordinate 25,188 of SMGT01001704.1, read as the reverse complement.
CCTAGTCAGAAGTGGGATGCTATCGAAAAGCCAGTTCAGTGTGATGTAAGAGTCAACATTATGGACATTTTTTATATTTGAGCAGCTGCACATTTAGTCACCATGAATTATGCTATATTTTTTTGAGCAAGTTCATTGCTCTTGTGTACATCGCCAGTGTGGCGGTTGACCTTCTTGGGTAGAGTAATTTTCTCTTTTCCCCTAATGTTGTAGTATTTACCGCCATTGTATTATGTCAGAATGATGACTTTCTGGGCTGCAATTTGAATCTGTGGGCAGGTAGCTTACAGACACGGGGAAAGCTGACAATACCATTAGTAATCATTGTGTCAGACTCCACTATTCTGCAGGTAAACAATTATCTATTTATGGCTCTCAGCAGTGAAAAGCCTCGTCCCATTGGTTGGTTGTCTGGAAATCTCCGATGTTTTATACAGCTGTAATCGGTGACCTCTGTAGCTGTCAGCTTCCTATCTTCTGGCCAAATTCGTGTTGCGCGCCCTGCCTAGCGGTCAGATAGCAAGCATGCTGCTAGGCTTTGGCTGGATGGCTTAGCCTTAAAACTTAGCCCTTGTGTCGAGCAGTCGGCTCTGTTCGGGAGGCGTGTCCTGTACGTCTAGCACTACGATGAAAAAATCTGTTGTAGAGTTCAGCCCACCGCCATCCTGATGAAGACAAATATTCGATAGTGGTAGTAACAAACGCTGGATTACTACGCGTTCATTGTCAAAGTACCATGCCCTTTAAATGCCCTTTAAACGCCCTTTAAATGCCATACTTTCCGTATCCTTGTACCCTGTATCGTTAACTACAAAGTCTGGTTAATGTTTTGCTACTTAAATAGTTTCGTCGTGAATTAGCTTTGGAAGATTTCACGTCAATATAAACCAATATTCTGTCGATTTTTAACCTGAAGAAAAAGGTGATGCAGAAAAAGATCCAGATAAAAAATCCACGCAAAAATATAGTACAAAACATTATTACTTTTGATACACATGGAGAGTGTTAGACTTCCACTTGCAAGACCAACCATATTTAACAGTCAGGAGTAAGGTACCTTCGCAGCCACAATGTAATGATAGAAATTTGTCGTTTCGTAGTCTAGGTTCCCATTCAGTGTTACAGCTCCGGACGCTGCATTGATAAGAAACATTTCCTGAGCACCTTGACTTACAGACTGAGGAAAATCGCATCCGTGCACAATCACACCTACCTAAAGAAACAGAGACACGCATGAAACACCTTAAGCGAAAGGTAGATTAGACATAAAATGCAGTTTAAAACAGCAGTGAGATTGACGTGATTACGTTTTTATTATATAACCTGAGCATCGTTTTTGGCGTTAAAAAATTAAAAGCACAACTGACTGTAGCTACTTTCATAGAATATTGGACCACACCCCCTTGTCCTGAGTCCGGGTCTGTGGCGTAATGGTATATACAATTAAGCCCTTTTCAGCGTCCTGCAAAATAAGATCATTTTATAAAACCATCTTTAAATGAAACTGTGATTCTGTTATCTATGCCTGTTGATTACTGCAATATTGCTTAGAAGCTTTTGAGTGTCCGCCAGAATCTGCGCAATGTCTGCAACTTTTTATTTTTGCATAAATCGTTCTCTGTGAGATCCATTTCATTGACAGTATAATAATCCCGCAGTGTCTCTCAGCGCAGATCACATTTCAGCATATTTTTATCCTCGTGATTGTTTTGATGTCCTTAATAACTCAGCTTCCGGTAAACTACTGTCAGAAGATTTGTCTGCGGTACTCGTCCTTGTTCTGATTAAAGAATATTGCCGTACAGAACTATACTCACATCTCCCACCGCGTTGAAGTTCAGGTATATGGCGGCCTGAGTCTGAAAAGAGGTTAACGAAGAAACTTTTATCGTTTTCCGATTGTTTGAGAAAACCAGTATCAGCGCGTCCGATCGTCGTCATACTAATCGTATTATCTTTTCTGCATCTCCAGTTCTTCCTCCCCTCATACTCTTTGTTCTGTCGTCTTATCGTTCTATTGTGTTTCTGTTAGTGTAATTCTCAAGCTTCCGGTTTCGCACCTCCGAGCGCACATTAACATCGATATCCAAGGTCATTTACGAGCGCCTAAATTCACATTGACAAAAGCATAAGCTCATATTTTCGTGCAGTGACTGGATCATATATTGTAATTGCCTGAAACAATGCGTTTCGTGCATCCATCCTTCACTGCCAGAAATCAGTATTTACCTCCCTGTCCAGAGGTGAGGTAAGTATCACGCTCCACAAGCCGTTTGACGGGTCGATTTCCTGAACACGCACGTAGTTGTTCGACGTAGTTGTCATTAGATAACTCCAACAAAGATACTGGCAGCGCTCACACATAGCCGTATGCAGATCTGCCAAGTTCCTTTCTTTCGGCCCTCTCTTTGCTACGTGTTTAGGTACGGTAAGCTCCCTTTAGGGCACAGGCGTCTGCATACGGCTATGTGTGAGCGCTGCCAGTATCTTTGTTGGAGTTATCTTGCGATAATTTAGGCGCTCTGTCCTCATTTGTTGTTTATTAATTGTAGTTGTCATTGTCACGTGGCCATGGTTATCGTTGTTCTTGGCGGTAAAGTTGAATAGGGTGCTGCCTACAGGTGTGTTCTCAGGGATGGCGTAGTATGCACTAATTGTTACGGTGGGCGGCAGGTGTGGCTGTGCCAACACCGTCACTGGGTCAAGCAAAATAAGGTAGTGAGTGTTACAATTATACGAATGGATGGCCAGGAGAAACGTTAAAGTCGACTACTAAAAATGCTATTGAATCGTTTGCTGTTGCACTATCAGATATGTTTACTATTAGATGCTGCTTAATGTGGCAACGAGATAAACATATAAAAACACCAGCTTTGCAAGAGTTATGAACATGAAACACGGATAATAGTACATAATATAGCGCTCACTCCATGGTTAACGAGTAGCGTTATACCAGCAATAACAAATCTGCTGTTGCACAATACACACTGAAGGCTAAAAGAAACGCAAACTAAGGAAGCTGTTGATTTTATCTGATTTTTTTCCCTTTCTTTCAAAAGGGATTGAATCGATCAATTTTCGAGAACATCGATACAGTGAGCCTTTGCACAATGTGTGTTCATCTGCTTTGCTGAGAATGCGTTCAGAATGTCACAAACATCCGAATTCAGAGTCCAAAGTCAGTAACATGTGTGTCCTCCACTGGCGTCGACAATGGCCTGACACCTGCCGGGCAGGGAGCGCACCAGGCGGTTCACCACCACCACAGGCATGTTTGCACAGATCTGCCTGAGGGTCTGCTCCAGCTGGCGAGCTGTTGTCGGTCTCTGTTGGACAGCGTTCAGCTATCTCTGCAGATAGTCCAATAGGTGCTCGATTGGCTGAGGTATAGACTCATGGAGGGCCAAGGCAGCACCTGAACTTTGTTCTGCTGCAAAAAGACCATGGTGAGCCTTACCGTGTGTGGGCGGGCATTGTCATGCTGAAAGGCGAGGTTGCCGTGCTGCTGGAAGCATGGCATGTGTGGCCTCAGCACCCGGTCCACACAGCCTTGTGCTGTCACGCAATTTCCTCGTCCAAGGCCGATTTTCTGGAAGACGACGGGCCCCACGAGTCGGTTGAGGCCAACTCCACCCCAAATCATGAAGCCCGGTCGTGCTGGAGGATGTTTCTGTTGGCGTGCCTCTCGTTCCGCCTCCTCCATACTCTGATGCGGCCGTCGGCGCGGCTGATGCAAAAGCGGTTTTCATCGGAGAATTGGACGTCTCGCCATCGCCACCATGCCCAGTTCAGGTGCTGATGGGGCCGATGCATTCTCTGCTGCCGATGTCGTGCAGTCAGCATTGACCACTGCAGTACAGCTGTTGCTCAGACAACCGGCAACGAGAAGTCTACTGGCTGATTGCAGCTCCATAGCTCCCGACATTGGCTCGGGCCGTCTCTGTGGCAGGGAGGAACGGTTGGCGCAGGTGGTCGCGATAGATTTGCCTGTCTTGTCATGCAGTCATGACACGAGGCTGTCCGCTTCTGAGTCGTTCTGACTCCATCCCGAGTAGTTCCAGTGGTTTGAATGCGAACCCACCAACGAGAGATTGTGGAAACTACTACAACCAGCTGCAGTGCATGGCAGTCTTGGCATTCTTCTGCTGCTGACAGGTGGTCCGTCTGGAAGCAGCGCACGACCATTGGCTTTTATTTCTAGGGGGTGGTGCCCTCTGTTTGCGAAGAAAGTTCTAGTCTTGCTGCAAGAGCGACAACTGCTGTCGGACTTCAGCTCGCCAGATAGGACCAATGTTTTCGCCAGGCACGTCATTATCAAGAGCTACACTCAACAGGCCACGCTAGCTTATGTCAACAGAATTTTTGTTGCTAACATTGTACCCGAATGCATGAAAATTGACTGTTCTTTCCCCGTGTGTTAATTTGCGTTCTTGAGGTTTTGAGTATACCTTACTTTCCAGGAATGACAGCCAAGAAAAAAAATCATGTTTGCGTGTACCTGCGTGCGTGCGTTGCGTGTTTGCGTATGTGAATAATTGTGTGTCAGCGATCGAGAGATTAAGCAGACTGGAGAGAAAGGGTGGGGAAGGTGGATTGTGGACGTATTCTTGTGGACAATACAAGTAATCGAACAGAGCGATACACGGCAATTCTATATTTGCAGTGAAATGCATGTCTGCTTATCACCTATTCTCGCAGTTTCACAATCGCCCTTAATTAATTAACTTTTTGACACACTTACTCAACAACGTTGTGAAAACCAAATACGGCAGCTATCCTATGCTCTTCGTGACTAGAAGAAATCTAGTTGTCTGGCCTGAAGCAAGAAAAACCGAAAAGGAAAATTGTCAGAAAACTGCCTTAGAAAACAATTCCTCGGAAAAAGGCATGTATTAAAGCACGTATTTAATAAATATTTTTGCGTTACTTTAACATTCAACTCAAGTATCAACTATACTAACTCTCTATATGTGCTTGATAGTACAGTCAGCGTTATGTAAATATTACCGAGTATATTGCTTTTAGCACATTCCACTCTGCCCGAAGTGAATGATCTTTCACAATTCTGTCTGTGTCGTCAGTGGAATCGTATGCTTACGTGGAAACCCAAGACCTAGAACAGCTATGTTTTGTGCACGATCGCGCTTAAGCCCCCACCCTAGCACCTCAACTCACGTGCGTGTGCGTGCGTGTGCGTGCGTGTGCGTGCGTACTTGCGTACGTGAGTGTATGTATGTACTTACCTACCTTGATACCTATGTATGTGTGCGTGTATATAGTTGTTGTGTCCAGCTATTCACAAGGTCTAATCCATTTTGTTATATATATATATGTTTTATTATACACATGTAGGTAGGTATTTGTACTGTATTTATTGTGTCTAACTATTCACACGGTCTAATCTGTTATGTATTATACATATAGATATACACTTGTATGTATGGTGTATGTCTCCTCTCCAGTCAATGTTTGGTACAGTGCTGGTAAGTGACAGCGAGCAGAAATCCATAATGGTTGGTTGTAATAAGCTGGTTATTTATTAACATCAAGTTAGCTCCAAAGGTTATCTCTGTTTATCAAAATGCACGCATTACCTCTTTGCTAGAGTCTACCTCACGAGCTCATGGTTCAGACTTTACTGTAACACTTAGGTAACAAGCTTGCATCATCTCATATATAAAATCGAATGTTTGTTTGTTATATTATACAAAAGAGCACGCCTGAACACATCCACACCAAATTCGGCAGGCGGATTCCTTTTTACACTAGATGGGCATAGGTTATATTTCGACCCTGTACCTAAGCCTAAACAAAAATGAAATAATAAATATGACTAGGCCATGAGCGTGCAAAGATCACCAATGATCCCTTTCGTACGAAGAGTACTTTCCCTTGCCTCACTTGACAAGCCACCGTTGTGTGTAGCTAATCAAACTGCGAGCTCTATAACCAGACTGTGTTTCTGGTGGAGGCGTGGCGAGCTATGTTTCCGGGGGAGGGGGGCAGAGTGTGTTTCCGAGGTAAGGAGGGGTAGGATGGGGGATAGGGAAGGGTAGGGTTGAAGGGAGGGCTTACGGGGTGGAGGTTTGGCTGGGGGTGGGGCGGGGTGCGGGTGTGTCACAACTAGGGAGATTTCTTTTTGCTCTTGACGGGTCGTCTCCTGTTCTCGCTCACACGACCACCGTCAAGAGTGTGACATATGCGTAGGTGGAACTATCACTGTGTTACTAACATTAATTAATATGATTTCTTAATCATATGGCCGAGCCCCCACCAGCTACAGTCTCCCATAAAGAACAACAAAAGACCGTAATACAGGGAACACAAAAAAGAAGAATGTATTGTTGATATAAACAGCGAGTATTTACAATCAAGACAATATATGTTACAACTCGTTTCAACTCTAGGGCTCCCGCAATTTCCTTCTGTTTG
>SMGT01001704.1:229-12475 GCA_004794575.1 Lanistes nyassanus | reverse complement strand
AGTAGGACGAGTAGGAGTAGGAGGAGTAGGAGTAGTAGTAGGAGTAGGAGTAGGAGTAGTAGTAGTAGGAGGAATAGGAGGAGTAGGAGTAGAAGGAGTAGTAGGAGTAGGAGGAGTAGGAGGAGGAGTAGGAGTAGGAGTAGTAGTAGTAGGAGGAGTAGTAGTAGGAGGAGTAGGAGGAGTAGGAGTAGAAGGAGTAGTAGGAGTAGTAGGAGTAGGAGGAGTAGGAGGAGTAGGATGAGTAGGAGTAGAAGGAGTAGTAGTAGTAGGAGGAGGAGGAGTAGGACGAGTAGGAGGAGTAGGACGAGTAGGAGGAGTAGGAGTAGTAGGAGGAGTAGGAGTAGGAGGAGTAGGAGGAGGAGGAGTAGGAGGAGTAGGAGTAGAAGGAGTAGTAGGAGTAGGAGGAGTAGGCGGAGTAGGAGGAGTAGGAGGAGTAGGAGGAGTAGGAGAAGTGGGAGGAGTAGGAGGAGTAGGATGAGTAGGAGGAGTAGGAGGAGTAGGATGAGTAGGAGTAGGAGGAGTAGGAGTTGTTGTTGTTGTTGTTGTTGTTGTTGATGATGATGATGATGATGATGGTGATGATGATGATGATGATGATGATGATGATGATGATGATGATGATGATGATGATGATGATGATGATGATGATGATGATGATGATGATTTGGGAAGTGCTTTCACCTCGCAGTGATTTCGCACTATGGGGGAGGAAAGAGTAGATTTGGGGAAGGAAGGAAGAGGGGTGGGAAGGGGGCTGTGGTTGGCTGTCCTGTGCTGGTGGTGGCTACCCGAAGTCGCTGTTGTTGATCACTTTTCCTGCGACAGTGTCGTTGCTGGTGGAAGGTGGCTGTGTGTGGCTCGAGTGGTGGAGTGCTTGCTGGTCAAACCAACTGCTCCCCCCCCCATGTCCTACATTCTATTTATCTCTGCCTCCATGTTCAGCTTTTACTTTTAATGCTTTACAATTTACTCATGTCGTATAGTTCACTTGATGTAATTTTAGTGGTTTATACCCCCTTTATAATTTTGTGTTGTTTAGATATGTCTAACATGTGGATGGGCGTTTACTACCTGCGATGTCAGTTCCACTATGTATTTTTTTCTTTTTTGGAGGGGATTTTGTTGATAACACTTGATTCAGCGACTTTGTTTTTACTACACGCGCTGCCTTTATGGCCAATCTAATGACGTTAAAAATAATAGTCATTCCGTCAGTCGTCGATTTGAAATAGAATTTTGTTTCAACTAAAGAAAACAGGTAAAGAAATCAAAGCTCTATGTAATTCTGTGCGTATATAAACTGTCTTGTCCAAAACATGATTTAGATCCTAGAAATCTTTTTGTCTATCTTACCTATTTTCTGCAATAACTGTTTTTAATAAACAAATTTTAAATAAATCCCCATACTGCTGAGTTTATAATGAAAATGAAACCAAAACTAAATCTTTCTAAGGTGCTTGCTGGATGACACAACCCGCTGACTCATCGCACCAATCTCAAGTGGAGTTGTCCTTCCTGCTATGACGATAATCAGAGGCCACCTCTCGTACTTTGTCAGAAGCTGAACGATTAGGACGGCGTGGGCGATAAAACACGTGGACACTTTAAGAGCAGCATCTTCCACCTTTTGAAATCATCGCCGTGTTGTCATGACTGCAATCTATCCAACAGAAATTGTCCTCGGCAAGAGGTTTGTGACTGGTGAGATAGGGGAAAAGTCATACAATGTGGTCTTATCTGAACAACAACAATAACAACAACAACAACAAAAACTACTTGAGGACGACTCCAGCCTTTGCTCTGAAAATAATGACTTTCGTTCAGCCAGAGCGGACTTGAATGTTGTGACAACCATTTTAGCTATGACTTGTGTCATGTAACAAACTTAGAGATGGATGGATGGATGGATGGATGGATGGATGGATGGATGGATGGATGGATGGATGGATGGATGGATGTGGGCGGGGGCGGAGGGAGATTGTGAGGAAGAGGGAAGAAAAAGAAAACGATTAAAGTGACGCATCCTACCGAGCTACACCTTACGTCCTTGAGTAAGTGAGCAATCAAGCAATCAAGCGATCAAGCGATCAAGCAATCAAGCGATCAAGCAATCAAGCAATCAAGCGATCAAGCAATCAAGCAATCAAGCGATCAAGCAATCAAGCGATCAAGTGATCAAGCGAGCGAGTGAAGACTAAGCAAGTGAGTCAGTGAGTCAGTCTGTCAGTCAATCAGTCTGTATGCATGTAGGAATGACACGTACTTACAGACACGCTGACGAAAGTGTCACACGCGCGCTCATGTGTTGCGGGTGTGCGTGTGGTGTAGCGGTTATGTGTGAGTGAATGTGTGAAAAAGAAAGAGATTAAGTGCCACTGCTTGCTGTTCTGTACGCCCCGCATACCAAGACCGTGTTAAACACAAGGTATGCTTGTCAGAAGACCCTTATCCAAAGTAATCCAAATCTGAAATGAGTTAATTGCGGAACGATAGCCCATTTTAAAAGTCTGAAGCAAACATCGAAATAACGCTACTTTCTTTATCCCCTACTTTTTTGGATAAATGCTCTTAAAGATCTAAATGTAAAAACGTGTTTAAACCCAGACTTCAATTTAGTTCATTTTACGCAGTCTCATCACAGCTATATATACCAATAGGAGAAATGGGAAAGTAACCAAATTAGTTGCAGAATCGTATTAAAGTTACTTTTTCGATTTTGACCTCTTTCCAACACTCTATGTGAACATCATCTGAGAACTATTATTGTTACCAAACTGCAAAACCTTTTACTGTTCACAATTGCTAGAACCGTGTTACATTAAATTGTTATTGTATCAGTCTGACAGTGCAGATGTGAATTTGGATCTCTTTGCGGGGGAGGGGGGAGAAGTGAAATATTAATCTTCTCTGGAGAATAAGTATGTCAACATGTTTTCCGTTGTGCTTCTACATAGAAAAGTGTCATTTTCTGGTTTTTTGCCTGTTTGTGTTGTTTGTTCTGTCCTGATAGCACTTTACAGTCTTGCTGAAACAATGAAAGAAAACCCCAGAATAAAGTTCACAAACCCCGGAATGAAGTTCACAAACCCCAGAATAAAGTTCACAAATCCCGGAATAAAGTTCACAAACCCCGGAATAAAGGTGACACATTACCTAAAGGGTTTTATTTTATGTCCACTTGAGCTCGCGACTCTGGGACTGTCAACTAATTGCTTTTTCAAACTGTAAATGTGTCAGTGTGCAGGACAACGAACCAACCCCTCCCCCCCCCCAAGCTCGAAAAGGACTTAAAGACAGCTCTTCCGCGAGATTTATTGCTTGAGTGAGAATCGACCCCTTTGTTGTTGCCAAGCGCATGACTCAGAGCATTATCGCGAGCTTATAAACTAGTTGTAGATTACACTTTTGTCAACCATTAGAAGGAATTTGGATTCAGGGCAACCTCCGGCATTTCCCCAATCCCCTTATTTCTCTATTTTATCCCTGTCGTTTTTTGCCACCTCTGCTCCCTCCTCCCTCCCTACCACCTCGGTGGTCTAATGGTTAGAGCGTCCTCTTCCGAGGCAGGAGGTCGGTGGTTCGCTCCCCGGCCGAGTCATACCTAAGACTTAAAAACTGGCAATCTAGTAGCTGTCCTGCCAGACGCTTGGCACCATAGGGAACAGTACTAGGACTGGTTGGCCCGGTGTTAGTATGATGTGACTGGGTGGGACTGAAGCATGCGTTGTCCCATGTGTGATAGCATGTTAATTTGTTTAAAGAACACCGTCTTGATATGCACGTAGTTGGCATCTCTCTCTCTCTCTGAATGACTGTCACCGTCCTCGTCCTAATCCACTCTTCTCCCCCACTCCCCACTCCCCACTACCTCACATATGCCGTATGTACGCACGCATTATAATCATCTTGCAGTAGATATTTTCACTTTAGCTCTGTGTACATTCAATATACTAAGAATTTTAACATTGGCGTGCAACGCAAAGTTAAAAAAAGGATACATACAATACGCAAAACACATTACAGAGTTATCACTTGTGATTTAGATTTTCGTGTGTTTTAAATATACAATTTTAATCAAACTGGAATCTGTGAGAGTTTCTCTTCTTAATCTGCTTTCGTGACCTTTAACTGTAATAAAGCAAGCACTATAATATACCACAATAATGAAAAAAAACCAGAGCTTTTTCGTAAGCTAAGTTTAATAACATCCACCAATTAATGAAATCAAAACAAATGTTTAACGTGGTGTTGGTGACAGCTCTTCAGATAAAACCAGTTGGAGTGGTAAATAGCTTGCTGCAATATCTCAAGAATAGAAAGGAAAAGTAAAAATTACCGTGAAATAGATATGAACAAAAAAACCCACTGTGTTTTTAAAATACTTGGTAGAACCAGAGGCAGTCATATAATTTCTAAATGTACGTCAGCAAAAAGCAGTTCGACTATTAATGACTAATAAAGTTCATGCCACGGTTTCCTCTCCATCTGTGAAAAAAAAAAGAAAAAGCAAGCAAAACAAGCATAAAAGAAAACAAAGGTAGTCACCATGGGCCGCACCTATACAAAGGTTAGGACGCGATAAGCGGTAGCTCTTACTCTCATTGTGTTATCGCTCTGTTCGGGCCTCGCTCCAGCCGAGCCAGGAGTCCATTTTGATTAGACATGTACCTGCAGCGAAAACATGCACCTCTGAATGCACAACGGTGGATGTTATGCTCTACAGTCTAAGAACGAACGTGTGTATCGCCTCTAGGCTATCAGTAACCTTATAAGGACACCTGTTCCTAGAAATAAGTCTCCACTGCGGATGAGAATTGTCTGTTTTGGAATCGACCTCTGTTCAGACATCCAATGTTTCAAAGACATGATCAGAGAAGATACAGCAGCAGTTTAATTGAACATCTTAGGCCTGAGGCAACATTTTAGTAGTCTCTGACAAAATCTAAGGTAAGAAGCATTTGCTGTTTGAAGACTGGCTGATATACCTACAATAAAACTGTGATTTTCTTAAAATAGTAAGTACGAGGGATTGACTCGCTTGTGGCGTCGTAAACTGACCTACCTTAGGAATTGGGTGGAGCAGCAGAAATTGTTTAAATGATACCCTTTTCAGTAGTTTTCGGACAGTTTCTATATAATTGTGACCGGTCTGTCTATGTGTAGAAAAACTGCGGTGAGAGGGAATGATTCCGCCCGGAGATTACATGTAATGCATTTCACTGCATAAGCACAGAAGACTTGAGGACAACCTGTTCTTGATTTCTCGACCCTGTTTTCTCTAACGAATTTTCCGTTACCGGGATTTGTACAGATAAAGTACACATGTATTAAGACAGCCCAACAAATATGTCCTGACCTTTATCAGTGTAGTAATTGCGTGCTGTGTTATCGATTCTGTTGGCAACCCGGGCCAGTCTCAGTTCTCTAAATGAGGGCAACTGACAAGTGGCTTGAAACAGATGAAATTGATCACAAAATGCTGTCTGGCATAAGGACTCTTACGGAGCTATATTATAGCTGTTTGCTTTCAAGTATACTCTTAATATATCTGGAAACCAGAAAACCAAATGTGAAGGCATCAATCTTGTGGTGCAAGTGGCACGATCAAGGCCATAATCAAGATTCGTTCTTTTGAAAACATGCGCGGAATGGATCGATGTTTGTGTCGGTCCTTCTGATAATGCCGTTCTTTTTCACTCACAAAAGCTGGAATCTCTTTGTTGGAGTTATTTGCTTTGCTGTTGTCATACGACAGCCATAACCGGAGCTCTGACAATCACGATAAAAAGGTACGATTACGGTAAACGGGTAAAGGTTGTCTTCTGACCTGCTTTAGGTCGTAGGGAAGCGGGGGTGTATGGGACCCCCAGTTTTCTGTGGGCGAGCATTGTGGGGTGGGGTGGGGGCCCCCATCTCTTCGTTGCTTTACCTGCCAGGACCCATAGGTCAGGTACCTATTCACAGCTGGGTGAACTGGGGGAAGTGTGTTGTAAGGATACCGAACCAGCGCCTGCGAGTTTGATGGGTAGGACAGGTGTAGGTGCCTGTCGGTCAGAATAAAGTTTGGAGATTCAGATTGATTGATAAATAAAGTGTCTGACTGTGCGTTTGTGTGTCTGTATGGTGTGCTTTTGTCTGTATGGTGTTGGTTGATTGTTGCTTAACGTCCCGCCGCACAAAAGTGCATATCAGGTCTGTGCTGCTTAGATAAGTAAACGGGTGGGAGTGCGATCGAGTGAGTGAGTGGGTGAATAAGAGGTGGTCTGGCACACTAGAAATAGTATATGAGGTTGAGGAAGTATATTGGAAAATACCTCAGGCAAGACCAGACAGTTTCCAAAGACCAAGGTTTTAGCAGGAGTTATAACATGTTTTTATTTTTAAATGACACAATTGTTATTGATCTTGTTTTGAAGTGCACAGATCATCCATCGATCTCAAACTCAAAATTTTCCTGATACAGAGTTTGGTTGTCTTGCAACAGATCGCATTTAATGAAAAAAATCAAAGAAAGGAATGTTTTAAAACATGGAGATATCTATTTTTTTCTAAAAGAACTACTGACTTTATAAAATGTCGTCTGCACTTAAGCGCGTTTGTCCTAAATTCTGGCGTTTCTAAGCTGAAAATTTTGCTTGAACATAATAAAGCTGCTTAAGAGACCAAGATTAGAACATCCTGTTTGCCCAGCATTGCTAATATTGTTCTCATGTTGGTGTATAAAATTAACAAAACATCTCTAGCTACTGCAGCCAATAAAAGTAATACTAAGATTATGCCTACAAATCGTAATTTCTTTCCTGTTTAGTGCCACTAAAATACTGATACAGCCAACTTTACCAGAACACTGCTTGTTCTAGTGACAGTCCCCAAATACTTGAGCCTCAAAATTTTCGACATACTACTGACAGCTTCTATGGAGTGAGTGAGACCCGTAACTCACAAACCTGACCCCTACATTCGCCTCATTCCCTAACCCCTGGAGTGTGAACATTTGCATACCATCACCACCACTACCACCACCCCTCCCCCCCCCCACGATGAAAAAAATATGACTATATAGCGAAATAAGAACCGTAGAATTAAAAATTTAAAGCGGACACTCAAAACAACAAGCCTAAATCACGTTCGTGGTTGGTAAAAGCTAAATATAAGGCTACTGATCTTAACAGGCACACATATTCTACTTTAAAAGTTTGAGAGCAAACACAGGTTACAATGAATTATTATATCTTATACAGATAAAAATAGAATCTCTAATATAGCAACTACTAATCGTGACTTTCCTCGCGTCATTTCTCAATGTGGGACTGCCTCAAAAGTAGATAAGAATCAAGTTCACATATTTTTCTTGTGAATTTATCTATAAAACAGCAAGCTCGATGGGCCTGCATAAGCCTAGAGATATCTTCAGGTCTCTGCGGTCTAGAACAGCGCAGCTGCTGCAGTGCTATCAAGCTGCAGACAGCTGTACATACAGCCAGCTGTTGGAGTGCTGTCAAGCTGCAGACAGCTGTACATACAGCCAGCTGTCGGAGTGCTGTCAAGCTGCAGACAGCTGTACATACAGCCAGCTGTTGGAGTGCTGTCAAGCTGCAGACAGCTGCACATATAGCTAGCTGTTGGAGTGCTGTCAAGCTGCAGACAGCTGCACATACAGCTAGCTGTTGCATACTTCCTCAGTCTTGGTCAAGGGTAGGTAGAAACGACGAGACATGGTCAACCAGACCCCTCCCACTTCTTAAAAAGCACGTGGTTGTGTTTGCGTGAGAGCGTGACCGACGACAATCTGAATGCGTGTGAATTGCTTATATGTTTCAGTGGAGTGCGGTTCTATCAAACTCCGTGTATGTGTGCGCGTGAGTGCGTGCGAGCAATATGGACGTGAAATGAGGCCAGTGAGGATACAGGGTGAAAGATTTGGTGGGGGTTAGAAAGAAGATTGCAACTGACTTCTGTGGACTTTGTGAGATGGAGACAGGAAGAGACAAAGAGATGGCCATTCACATCGTCTTCTGCTCGTTATCACACACTACATTGCAACATAGTATCCGCCTATAGCACAGATGTTAGCGACCTTTGTTGATGGGACGTAGCATGTTTATTACCGAAGTGTCGCAAAAATAAAGGCTTGAATAATGTCATCGATGTGACCTTCAGCATAGCGATAATGCGTGCTTTTCAAAGTACAGAGATAAACCATTCAATACAGGAGAGCAGTTCCACCATTGGTTCACGTCTTCTGATCTATTCTTCCTTGTTGACACTCATCGTCCCCGTTCCAAACTTTCACTGCAAGGAACTTATGAATCTATAACAGATTAGACAGTGTGAACAGCTGGGCACGGCAAACAAATGTAGGAGGTTCATAAATACAAACATACACACACATGTCTAAGCAAATGTCTACAACATAAAAAATTAGACAGTGTAAATAGCTAGATACAACAAAAATCATACATACATACATGCAGAATTACAAGAGAATTTACTTTGGAGGGATTGGGGCAAAAGGATTGTGTTCATATCCTTGGTAATACTGCACAACAGTTATTGTATAAGCAAGCATATATATGGAGTTAATTTAGTTTAGTTAATGTAAAATTAATACAATAATATGTTAGTTAATGTAAAATTAATACAATGTTGATTGATATATCCTTTGACATAGGAATTATGTTGGAAGGCATGCGATGTTGTAGCTACTTAAGTATGAACAGCTCACTAACTACTTTTTTCACGATTCAGTTGTCTCGTGTGCCCTCGCCATGACAACCACAAAACTACTGCGATGTTTGGTTTTCACAATCTTACCGTGTAAGTGTCAAATATTCAGACTTAAGTACGTAAGCAACGTTAGGATCTAGGGTGAGAGCGTGCAACTTCGAGTATACGTGACGAGGGAGATGCACGCATGTATATTATTGTAATATACGATTATTGTATGTGTGTGTGTGTGTGTGTGTGTGTGTGTGGGCGTGCTTGAGTAAAAAAAAAACCATTGTTCACGTCCCAGATTCTTTTCCTTATTTCAACACCTCCTGGCCAGCTTGCTCGCTTACTCACACACTCACTGATTCAGCACGCACACACGCTCCACGAAGTACACGCCGAAATGATTTCGTTTCTGTTATTCTCGGAAAGTAACACAGCTGATGACTTTAAGAATTGTGATTGCTCTCAGGCGTAAAGCTACCCATCAACGTTGGAGTAAATCCTACAATCTGTACAAATGTACACGATCATACGTTTTTCATGTTCTTCCCAATTGCAATGATACAGGTTTATGTATCTTACCTTGCCTAAAGTAACTGTTGATAATCATGATACCTCGGGGTAAGTAACAGATTATTTATAAAAAAAACTTCCCGTATTGCATAGTTACATTTCTACAAAGCCTTGTACCCATCCATTCGGAGAGCCTCGTCATTCCCTGATTTTGTTTGGTCCAGTAACGGTGTTGGCACAGCAACCTCTACCGCCCACCGTAACAATTCAACAATTCTACTCCTTCCCTGAGAACACACCTGTAAACAGTACTCTCTTCAACTTCACCGCCAAGAACAACAATAATCAAGGTCACGTGACAATGACAACTACGTCGAACTACGTGCGTGTTGAGGAAATCGACCCGTCAAACGGCTCGTGGAGCGTGATACTTACCTCACCTCTGGACAGGGAGGTAATCACTGATTTCCGGCAACGAATACTAGAAGTATAAATCACGTGATTTTAGGCAATCAGTCTACACGAGTTATCTCGCTTAAATTCTGGTGGATTTTCCCTATCAACGAGCACGTAAAGACACACAGCTTCAGAATCATACTAACAGTAACAGAACAGAGCGATAAGATGGCAAGTAAGGAGTAAGAGAACAAAGAAAAAGAGGAAAAGGAGATGGAGAAAACTAAGATGATGATTATGACGATAGTGTACTGTGCTGATAGTGATAGAGGCCTTGTTTTCTTTTAAAAAATTCTGACAACAATGTTTTCGTCGTTAACCTCTTTTCAGACTCAGGCCAGCATGTACCTGTCCTTCAACGCAATGGCTGATGTGAGTATTGTTCTGTACAGACACGCTGTTTAATCAGAGCAAGGACAGGTACCGCAGACACATCCTCTGACAGAACCTTACCGGAAGCTGAGTTAGTACATCACAACTGCGCAAGGAAATAAGCAGAAAAACAATATTATAACAATGCTATGCCTATTTTTAACATCCGATGTATTTTCTGTTGTTACTCATGTGTACACTATTGTTCTTATTCTTGGAACTGTATTATCAACTAAGAAAGACAGAGAAAACAAGACCAGAAAGAAGAAAAGAAAGGAAGAAAAAGAAAAAAGAAAGCACAAAAGAAACTAGAGAAAGAAAGAAGAAAGAAAAGAAAGAAAGAAAGACCGAAGAGGGAATTGACAAACAGATGAGTAGGTGAGACCGAAAGAAAGAAAAAGACAGAGGAGTTGTTGTGTTATAGATGAAAATCTGAATAATTTGTTGCATTACTCTCACAGTTTGTTCCCTTTCTCCTGAGTTGTTTTGCATGAGCCTTCTTACCTCTTGTTCGTTCGTAAAGGTGCACGTAAAATACAGAGGGCGAAGGGGCCTTACGACCACTCTAATGAGTGGAAGAGGAGCTACGAACACTCATGCAAACAAGCCCCGCCTCATATCTTACATTTTTTTCATACAGATGAACACGTAAACTGTTGTTTTCGTTACAGATGCCGCTGTCGGTTCAAACATTCCTGATTGTCGAAGACGTCAACGACAACGCTCCTAAGTTCCAGAACCTTCCCTACACCGCAAAAGTCAAAGAGGTTGTCAATGCCTTACATCCGTATCAAACGCGAATGAGTGGATATTTGTCATCTGGATACATAATACACGATGTTTACGATACACGCGTGACCCATATCACTTACTGTTGAAATGTCTAGCTGTAATTTCACAGAAGACTATTCACAATGCTGTCAGACTGTAATGATTACCAGTACATTTATTCAGCACTTAAAATAATCTCGCAAGACATTCACTCCTCTACCAATAGTTAAAGGTGTTGGAACGAATCCGTCTGACTGACGGTCAAGGTGTTGCCATGCCTCCCTCACCGACTGGGCAGTACACAGGTGTTCAATATCAAAGAAAGTATATATCTTCGGTGTAGAGCTGTACATGGTGTGTGCGAAAAGCGCTAGCCACACGGTCTGTTTACACACATCTGGTGTTGCAGAAACTAGGGCAGGGTTAGTCATTCAATGGGCATCAGAGTTCGCAATCGGTCACAATTTATTTCCCCCTTCACAATCTGTTACATCACAATTAAGTCACGAGTTCTCTATTTTTTTTCTCTCTCTCTCTCGTGACTCCCTGGTGCCAGTAAGTGTGAGGATCCCTTTAGACAAAGTCGATGATCACGGGGAGAAAGGTGGGCGAAACCGACGTAAGTGAGTGTCAAACCGACGTAAGCGCGTGTCAAACTGACGTAAGCGAGTGTCAAACCGACCGATGGCGTGGGCGAACTGGTTTTGCGAAACGCAAGTGGGCGAAACGACCGGCCCCTGGATTGACACCTGAATTAGTTTTAGTCGGTTTTTATATAAGGATGCTATTATAAAATGTCCGTGTGTTGCAGGACACTAAAAAAGGCCAAGTTGTATATACCGCCATTAGCTCCACAGACCCGGACTCTGGACAAGGGGGCGTGGTCAGCTATTCCATGAACGTAAGGATTTTTAACCCGAAGTCAGTTGTGTTTTAATGTATTTGAATACAAATGATGTGCAGATATAAAAACCTAACCGTGTCTATCTTTAGTCCCACATGCTATATATGTGTTCGATAACATGTATCTGTTCCTTCATGTGTATATCTGCTTCTGTGCGTACGTGTAATTGTGCGGGGTTGCATGGGTGCGCGTGCGTCTCTGGGTCGGTGTGCGCGTGTGTTTGTGTGTTTGTGTTTGCTTGCGCGCCTGTGCATATTGAACGACTGCTAGTGTGTTTATCCACTGTCTGTAAGTCAGGGTGGTCAGGAAACGTTTCTTATCAATGCAACGTCCGGAGCTGTTACACTGAATGGAGAGCTAGACTACGAAACGTCGAATTTCTATCACTACATTGTGACTGCAAAGGTAAGGTAGTCCTGAAAATAAATGAAGCTGGTTTCTTAAAATTGTCTTCATACATCAAGGATAGTAATATCTTTACATTAATAATTGTACTATTGTCTTCATACATCAAG
>SMGT01001703.1:16914-39943 GCA_004794575.1 Lanistes nyassanus | reverse complement strand
TTAGCACCTGTACATTTGTCACGCTATGCTGACGTCCTGCACGCACGCACGCACGCACCCACGCACCCACGCACACACACACACCATAGTGTTACCACATACACATTGTCGTCTTTTTAAATTCATGAAATTGTAAAACTGGTAAAAAAAGAAAAGGCTTTTATCTTGAAGGCAATACTTTTTTTTAGAGCGCAGTGTGAAACTAAATCTGAACTAAAACGATGGATTTGAACAAACATTACGTTTACCCGACCAGACCGATCGATTGTTGTTATCTTCAACTTTGTGTGTACTTTCGTACAATGACGACGCAAACATCACAGACCAGTAACCATATGAGTTGGAAGGGTCTCAACCTACGCCAAGTGTACCTTCGTATCTCGGGGTTTAACTCTCTCCACACGTCTACTAAATCGAAGTTTGTCATCATGATATCTATCTGCTCTTGCGCTTTTTCATTATTGTTGTGTTTATAGTTGCAGTAATCTAACGTATAATCTAGGACAAGGTTCCAGTCGCCCCCAATCACAATATTTTCAACCCCGATTTTCCTTATGTGTTTCTCGAACTGTAGATAGAAAGTTGGATTATCTTGATTTGGACCATAAATGCTGCTAACTGAAAATGTTTTACCCATCATATTAACTACTACAGTGATGTAGTTGCCTCCACAATCTTTGTGTACACTTTTAATACTGAATTCAAAATTGTTGTTAAATAAAATAGCCACACTGCGAGAACTAGAGGTGTGTGAAGCGAAAAAACAGGTATAGGCCCATTCTGCTAAGATGTATTTCTCCAGTTTCTGATCAAACTGAGTGTCTTGTAATAAGTAGATTGAGTGATCCTTACTTCGCAGGAAGTGGAGCACATCCCTCCCCTTTTTCATGTCTCCCAATCCCTGACAGTTCATAGATGCAAAGGTAATTCTAGTACACATAATCAAGAAGTTTTAAGTAGAAATTCTTTTCAGGTTTAACAAAAGGGAATTTGGATACCAGCTTGTATTAAATACGAACAACAAACTATATATGAACAGAAAATGAGATGAATTACCCACACATACATATACACACACAAATGAATGCGTAATTTATAAGTTAAAAAAGTAATCAAGGGTGATAGTCGCTCAGAAAAGTAATTGTTTGAGACCCTTACAACAAAGTAGACTGGATTTTTTCCTGATTTCGGACCTGCTATCAAGCTATGTTGTAGATGCCGACATTTGCCCTGGATACCGAACTGACCATTCATTAATCACCCTGTCCTTAACTACTGAGCAAGAAGAAAAAAGGTTCAATTTATGGAAGTTTAATGCATCACTTCTAAAAGATAAAGACTATTTACAGGAAATAAAGAAATAACAGATTTTATTGAAGAATATGCGGCCCTGCCATACGACAGGCAACAGTTAGCCAAAGTACCCTTGTCAGACTTACATTTTATCATCTCGGACCAGACGTTTCTAGATACACTTTTAATGAAAATTAGAATGAAAACTATTGCATACGCCAGTAGAAAGAAAAAAAAAGAACCAGGAAAGGGAAAGAGAAATAGAAACACAAATGGCATCACTAGAAAGAAAAACCATACTAAACGAGTTAGAAAAAGACGAACTAGTAGGTTTGAAAAATGAATTAACAGTGTTTAGACAACAAATGATGGAAGGTGTAATGATGCGATCACGGGCTAGATGGATAGCAGAGGGAGAAAAAATTACAAAATATTTTTGCAGTCTAGAAAAAAGAAACTATGTGAGTAAATACATAAAAAAGCTACTGAAACATGATGGTGAAATCATTACAAAATCAAACGACATAAGGGAGGAAGTTGTGACATTTTTCTCTAGTCTGTATTCGGAACGGGAGGTGGAAGACTTTAGCATGCAAGAAATAGTAGAAGAAATACCGAAATTAACGGAACCTGATAAAACGGCACTTGACGGGGAAATAACTCTAGAAGAAGCCGGCTATGCACTTAAAAATATGTGTAACCGAAAAAGCCCAGGTAGTGACGGCTTCACAGTTGAATTTTTTTAAGTTTTCTGGAAGCAAATAGGCCCCTTTATCGTAAGATCGCTTAACGAAGGTTTCAGAAAATGTGAGTTATCTTCTACACAAAAGGAAGGAATTATTGTGGGTATTCCCAAATTAGATAAACCTAGAGATCGAATTAAGAACTGGAGACCAATCACTTTGCTAAATGTGGTGTATAAAATTGCAGCTGCATGTATCGCCAACAGATTGAAAAGAGTGTTACCTAAACTAATAAATGAAAACCAGACTGACTTTATAAAGGGAAGATATCTTGGAGATAATCTACGCTTGATTTACGATCTGATTGATTATTTGCAAAAACGTAAACAACCTGGTTTATTAGTATGTCTTGACTTTGAGAAGGCTTTTGACAGTATTAGTTGGAAGTTCATGTCAGGTGTCTTACGCTGTTTTGGATTCGGGTCAGACTTTTGTAGGTGGATAAATACCTTTTATAATAACATAAAATCCAGTGTGTTTATAAATGGCTCCCTGTCGTCGTGGTTCCCTGTGCAGAGAGGCTGTAGGCAGGGTGATCCTATCTCCCCTTAGTTATTTTATGTGTAGAAATACTAGCCACTATGATTAGGATGAATAAAAATATTAATGGTATACAAATACATGATGTAGAAAGTAAAATTACGCAGAATGCAGATGATACAGAACTAACTCTAGCTGGAGACAGAATGTCCTTTGAAGAAGCAATTAATACACTAGATGTTTTTGGAAAAATGTCTGGACTTACCCTAAACGCAGATAAGTCAAATGCAATTTGGCTAGGAAATAAAAGAAATTCTCCAGTAAAATTCTTACCTCATCGAAATATACAGTGGAACCCTGAACAGTTTAAAATACTTGGAGTTTGGTTTACAAACGACCTTAAGGAGTGTATTAAACTGAATTTTGATGACAAATTTGTGGAGATCAGAAAGCTATTTAAGGTCTGGTTAAAAAGGCAGCTAACCCCACTAGGGAGAGTAGCAATTCTTAAGTCACTAATTTTATCCAAATTAACACATCTATGGTTACTGCTTCCCAACCCTCCTGACAATATCTTTACCAACTTACAGAATTCTATTTTCCAGTTTGTCTGGGACGGGAAAAATGATAAAATTGGTAGAAAAGTTTCCATCAAAAGCACCCAGCAAGGAGGTATTGGCATACCAGATGTAAAACAGCAATGCAACGCTCTAAAAATAACTTGGATTCGAAAGCTAAGTTTCAGCTCACACAGTTGGTGCAAAATTTTCAAGAGAATGCACAATGCTGTTCTTTCTATTGATAAAGTGGGGCCAGCGGTGGGGATGTTTTTAAGATTAAATGATTTCTGGACAGATGTGTTTAAAGCTTATCGTGAACTTGGAAGAAGAGTGACCCCTAATGAAAGTGAATTTATGGGGGAACCTGTCTTTGGTAATGACAAAATTAAAATTGATAAAGGCCCAATACTGTATAAAAGATGGCTTCAGAGGGGAGCATATCTAATCAAACATATATATAATGGAAATGGCGAGTTTCTTACCTATCAAAATTTTCATCAAAAATATGTCGGATTATCTGATTTTGTCTTGTACAATGGAATCAAACAAGCAATAAAAACATACATTAGACAAATAAAGCTGGACATAACCAAATCAGCATGTTGGCACCAGGAATCACATAGCATCCTTAGACTGATAAATAACGTCTCAAAAGGTGCAAAACATTATTACGCCATATTGTGTAACAACATTGCACAACCAAATTGCTGTGCAAAATGGGAAATGAGACTTACTGAAAACGTTGAATGGCAATGTGTTTTCAGAAAAATGGCCAAAATTAAAGATCAAAACTTAAAATGGTTCCAAACAAGACTTTTACACAGAATCCTGGGCACGAATGTGATGTTTGTTAAAATGGGGTTTAGAAGATGATGATTTGTGCACTTTTTGTAAAAAAAAAGAGAAAGAAAACATCCAACATGTCTTTTGGAAATGTGAAATTGTTAAAAGGTTCTGGGAACATTTGCAACAATACCTTATAGAGAAATGTGAATTTGCAGAGCGATTTGTATTTAATGAGCCTCTCGTACTCTTTGGGTGTGACGGAAGCCATGTAACTGACGCTGCCTTCGATTTCATATTGTTATTTGCAAAATTTTATATTTACTCTTGCAAAATGAAACAAATGAACCCGTCTCTTACCAATTTCCTGAAAAATTTAAAAATAGATATGAAATAGAAAGATATATTGCGATTACTGAAATGTATGATCTGTCTTTCTTAAAACAGTGGTCAATATACCAAAAGCTTATTGAATAGACACATGAAAACTTGTAGTTCATATAGAACAGGTATTTCTATATTTGATACCTATGTACTCTGTATGGTTGGGAAGGGGGTGTATGCAAGATTGTATTTTTGAATATTTGTCTGACACTTTATTTGTATTGTAAACTGTATTGCAAACTGTATTTTAAACTGTATTGTAGACTGTATTGTAAACTGTATTGCAAATTTTAAAAAAATTGTTAAAAAAAACCATATGAGTTGGGCTGGTGACGGAATGAACTGCTTTAAATTCTTAATTTTAGTAAATTTAATCTGTAGTGTGAACAGACATGACACAGCACATCTTGTCCTTTCAGTTATCCAGTCAAAGTGGAACTCGGGCAGGATTCGAAAGAATTCTGACTAAACTCGTCTCTGATCTCTTCTGCTTACATTATTTCTATTTGCGCATCACTTTAGAGATCTGAGAACAGTCGATCTGTCCGTCACTACATGCCAGTCTTCGAAAAATAGCAATGAGCGCGAGTTCCTTAACACTGGCCTAGAATTACAGCTTAAATAATGGGTGTAGATTTAAAGCTTTTGAAAGTTAAAGGCTGGGCTTTAGCACCGAGTCAAGATTACTTAGTCCGCGGGCAAACATTTCCCTTTGACTACCTTAAATTCCCATTAGATGAAACTTCTTCTGTGTAAAATGTTTTGCAGATGGACGACACCGGTCTATACTGTGGAAAGGAACACACACAAAACTTACGCAGAAAAGTCGGGACAGCTTCCCACCTAGAGTTCACTCAATCTACAACTTACTTTTAATCAGTTGGAGAGAGAAATGAACGGTGTCTGCTCCATTGTCGTTGGTCAGCTCAAGCAGCCATGTCCCCTGGTCAGCTTCATAGACGCCATACACCACAAGGGTCAGGTTAAAATCAGGGGACTGTCCAGTCAGAGAACAGTGGAAAGTATGGTTCGGACGAAACCATTCGTGGACTGCATGGGCACCTGACGAGGTTTTTACAAGACGACACTGGGTGATTACAGGTGTGTGTGATACCACGTGATAACTCAGCGTCACTGACTGCCCCCAGACGGCGCTCACATTATGAATGCTTTCTGTGACAGTGAATTTAGGTGGACCTGCAAGGTACGCACAGTAATATTATAAACTGATCACTTTACCTGTTAAAGCCTGCGCACCACCATTCTACTAAGTTAAATGGAAATAGAGACACCATACTTGTCCTACCGTGTAACAGAAGTATGACTGAATTTTTAAAAAGCTAGATCACATCACTCAGTTGTAGCCATTGACTAACGTTTTGCTGAGGGGGAAAGTTTTTTCCGCATATTATCAACCTATGAAAGCGACACAACCTACTAATCTCTGTCTTACACAGCGCTCGATTTTCATTAGCATACAGTTTAATACGGAGTCAACAGCAATAGCAGCAAGGAGTTAGATTTGTAAAAAGGTGTGACAAACAAGTAATTACATATGACGACAACTAGACTGAAATCCAGAGCTGACCTGTAATCGCCAACGGACACACGCATCTTACAAATAAAAGCGAAATCGGGTTTTTTGGTGATAAACTAGCTCTACAGTTCTATCACGTTTAAAGCAAAACGGGCTGACAAGAATCAGTGCAAACCTGAACGCTGCGAAGTGAACACGTACCACAAAACAGGAGGAAACCGTTGATTTCGTTGCTAAAGTAAAAACAGACTGTAATTTGGCCAACTAAATTCAGTTTCCTTGAATAACAGTAAGGTATGTGTTCTGAAACAGATTAACTCAGCACTGTTAATGTTCTCCGTTTTGTACACGTTCGTTGTACTACATACGTCACCACCAGACTTACACTGAACCAGGAGAGTGACGCTCCTTTTGACGTCAGCACCTGGCGACTCGCACGTGAAGATACCGGTGTGGTTACAGTCGACTGGACTCAGGTCATAGGTCACGTGGTTCTG
Source organism: Lanistes nyassanus (assembly GCA_004794575.1). Taxonomy (NCBI): domain Eukaryota; kingdom Metazoa; phylum Mollusca; class Gastropoda; order Architaenioglossa; family Ampullariidae; genus Lanistes; species Lanistes nyassanus. The sequence continues at coordinate 33,666 of SMGT01001703.1, read as the reverse complement.
GTTGATGTTGTAGATTTCTGCCAACAGTCTCCTCCTGTGCAGAAGCCGAAACGTTGTGGTGGGGTTACCATTGATCCAAGAGCAGTTCAGTTTCAGCCGCTCACCTTTCTGAACGGTTTCCACTGTGTGAGACTTGTTTTGAAACGTCAGGCTAGTTATGTTGGGCGGATCTGGGGATTGAAAATGAACGCTTTTCCGTTACATCTAACTGCCAGCTGTTTCCCTTCGAAAAAAATCCCTCAATCTCCCCCTTCCACCACCACCGGCTAGCAAGGAATTGCAGTAGTCGAGTTTAGACAGAACGTAGGCACATACAAATGTGTTTGCAACCTGATCGGACAGAAGGTGACGGAAGCTGCTGATTTTTCTGAGTTCAGAATAAGCGGATCTGCAGATGTTGGAAATGTGTTTGTCAAGTGTCATGTTAGAGGTAATAATAACACCGAGGTTTCTTGCAGAGTCGGCGAAAGGGATGTCGACATCACCAATCCGAACTGCTGTGGGATATTCTGTCACTCCAGCATTTCTTTTACTGAAGAGAAGAGCCTCTGTTTTTTCGTCGTTCAACTTTAGTCTGTTGTGAACCATCCATGCTTTGACACCGGATATGCAAGTCTGCATGGTCATGATGCTGGCATGTGCATCAGCTGGAGGACAAGAACTGTATAATTGGGTGTCGTCTGCATAGGACTGGGTGGAGACCGTGTGAGAATGAATGAGTGATGATAGTGGTTTGATGTATAGGATGAAAAGGATAGGGCCCAGGACAGATCCCTGAGGGACTCCGAGAGACTGCTGATGGGGGTGACAATTGGTCAGCGACAAGTACAGACTGAGTTCTACCAGAGAGGTAGGACTGGAACCACGCCAGCGCCGACCCACAGATGCCGTAGAGATCATGGAGACGATTGAGGAGGATGGTATGGTCGATCGTATCAAACGCTGCGGAAAGATCAAGGAGGGTCAGAAAAGACACATCGCCTCCATCCAGAGCAGACAAAATGTCGTTGACAACTCTAGTCAGAGCTGTTTCCGTGCTGTGGAATGGCCGATATGCTGACTGGGAGTGAGAGATAAGGTCGTTTGAGTTGAGGTAGGCGAGAAGTTGATTTAGAACGACCCTTTCAACCACTTTTGAGAGGAAGGGTAGGTTGGAAACTGGGCGGTAGTTCTTGAGGCTGTTTGCGTATATATCTCTATATACATTCTTTGATTTTTTTAATTGTAACCATTGTACATGTAACACACAAATTTCGGTATCCGCCGCACGTACACCGGCTAGCTGCAAAAACCCAGGTGATAATCTTCAAAAAACGAAACCAGAAGATAGATTACTCACAGCTAAAATTAAATCAATCATCTTTACTGATAATGCAAGCTGGAATCCGTATGTGGAGAAAATAACAAAGGCAGCTAAGCAGGCAATAAACCTAATGAGAGAGTGACAGGTAAAAGCTGGGGCATAAATCCAAAGTCTTGTACAGACCTGTACCAAGCCCATGTAATGTCCAGATTGATGTATGCGGCCCCCATACTGATCCATCTAAATCCCCAACAAATAAATAAACTCCAGTCTGTACAGGCTAGAGCCCTAAAAGTAGTCTTAGGTGTCCCTGTGTGCACCCCTAACCTAGCGGTGTTGGCAGAGACAGGACAAAAACCAATAGACTTAATAATTAAAGAAAGAGCAGCAAGTTATTATTATAAGATACAGTGCCTTCCGGCAGATCATCCAGTCAGACAGATACATACCACACCACACAAACACCGGACAGGCAAACCTACTCCACAGCCTAGCATTCAGAAATGCACCCAGGACTTGGAACAAATAAATGGGGCTGATGTTGACATTGAAGCCCCCTACCCACATGTGCACCCTCATGCTCCACCCTGGACTATACAGCAAGCAATTGTAGACACAGAACTTACCAAATATAAGAAAGAGAAACACTTTGACAAAATTATAGCAGATTTCAAACAGAAGCTGAAAACCACATACAAAGATCACTCCCAAATCTATACTGGTGGCTCCCACGACCCAACCATTCGTCCTACAGGTATCGGAGTTTATGGTTCCAAAGAAGCAGCCATCTCAGGTGAACTTCCAAATCACGCATCAATATTTTACAGCAGAACTCACAGCAATACTTGCTGCTCTTCATATGATAGGTATAAACACAGCTAACCCAAAATCAGACAGAGAAAAGCTATTTGTAGTTGTTTCTGACTCGCTGTCGGCACTGCAGGCGATTCAAAACCAGTGTGACGTGGCGGGCGGTACCTTATCTTATTGGACTCGACTTCACCGAATTACTGGACAAACTTTTATGGTGATCTCGTAAAATGTAGATTTAATTGAGCAATCGTCACCAAAACCTTTACTGCAACAGGTCAATGGTTTCTACACCAGAGGGTGACGACGCTATGAAATAATGTGAATAACTAGAGAAATCTACCGAGGGGAAAGATTCTCATACTTCGACACGTTCGCTCAGTCTCTCACAGCTCGAAAGCTGTTCCACGACCAACTACGAAGCTAAGACACTTCCACGAACCGCACTTCACTCTATACCCTCTTTTGGCTTTATTGCCCGGCCACTAGCTTATGACGTCTCCTGTCTCCGGCAGGATAAAACCATCTATCTTATCAACCCGAGTCCCCGACTCTAAGATAATCTATGGCAAGAGCAGTCCTACAAGGCACAACAACAGTCACTTACTCCTTGTCTAGTAGTCGGCAGAATACACCCCGGGTACCTGCGTGTGGTGCTGGAGTCCTTTGCTCTTTTCAGGTCTCTGGCAAATATGGCGAGGGCAGAGGTCAGTGGGTTTACACGTGTCCGCTTCTCTTGGTCTTGCTACGTTAACACTCTATCCATCCGAGTGTCTCTCCCTGTGTGTATGTGTATCTCTAATCGCGTTTTTGCCTCCTTAAGTAGCAGGCGTTCTGACGCATTAACCTTGAGTAAACCGGTTCTGGTCAGACTAGGTGGAGCAGGGCAGCTGTCATGACCAATGGCGTTTCACTCACATACCTTAAGTGTGAAGAGAAGGGGAGGAGCTAGCTGGCTAAGCTAAGAGTGACAGGTGATATCCTAGGAGTGACATGTGACAACCAGTCATCAGAAAGATTAGATCTAGTGTACAAAATATTATCTCAAGTAAATACACTACACAAAAAAGGCATAAGGATGAAATTCCTCTGGGCCCCTTTGCATATTGGCATAAAAGGTAACGAAGAAGCAGATAGGCTGGCTAGACAAGCGATAAAGCCAAACCCTAACATAAAGCCTATCCAAATAAACACGCCTATTTCAGCAGAAGAAAGGAAAATAGCTATTAAACCACCAATCAAACTAAGATGGGAAGAGACCTACAAAAAAGAAGCTAAAGGAACAAGAAAGGAAATAGAAGAACTACCGAGTAACAGTCTAATATTATTGAAATCTACTAGAACAAACCAGGCAAGAATAAGCAGAATGAGATTAAATGGCGAATACCACATGATGTACCACAATCCACTAAGTTGTAGCTGTGGTGACAGGTTTAACATATCGCACGTACTGTTGGAGTGCAACCTAAATAACAAAGAAAGAGGAAACCTTAAAGAAGAACTAAACAAACATAAATGTAACAATACTCTTCCACCAGTCACAGTCCGAGTCACGTGCACCAAACAAGGCGTATGTACACTTTACCTTGGACTCATTCAATCGAACACTACGCTAAACTAGGTAGTGTGTCCCAAACTTTATTTGTTGAACCAAAAACCGTTGCAGGTGGTGGCCGGCTTCTCATGCAACCTGTTCCATAATCTAGTGGCTATTAAAGGACCTCTTCTCTCTCACTACTGTCTACCATGTTAGTGACACAGACTGAAGCCTGCTCTTCTCTATTCTCTAACTTTTGCCTGGCCGCTAAAGGCAGTGGCTTCTTCCAGAGTATAACTCCTTTGTACAGCTGCAGCGGAGGCGCATATAGAAGACAGCCCTGTGGCCCATCCTCCTTTGTGCCCCTCCCGTCTTCTGCCTTCTAACTCCTGCCTTGGGCCTTCATGGTCAAAACTTTCTAAGTCCTATGACCAGCAAGCATAAGCCCTAAGGGCTGGGCCTAAGCCCGAGCACGCTTCTTCCGTCTGTATCCTTCTCTCTCTTGGTCTAATCTCCCTCTGAATCTCCCATCCTCCTGTTCTTATTTCTCCCTACTCCAGCGCCCTCTACATCACATGATCTATTCTCGTAAACAGCATCACGTGCATATTCGCTCATGATCTGTTGACAGGCAGCCAGAGCAATGTTTAGGTTTCTCGAGGTTCCAAGTTGACCTCCAGGTCACTGCATCGTACTTGGCTAACCCCATTGCTGTCATCCGCTGTCCCTGACTCAGAGGACCAGGGAGGTTGCTTGACTACCTCCCTCCCCAGTACATATTGTTCTCTGGGAGAGCACGAAATTTACTTCCCTTAACTAAACGACCCTTTAGTTTAAACTGCGTGAACAATGCTATTTTTACACGCCAGGTTTCAATTTCGTTACAATAAACTAGCACTAAATTTGAAATCAGCCCTTAACCCACCCAAAGATCTATGGCAGCACATACTTGAGCTTACAGTCCGGGTAGTAAATAGCTGTTACGTCATATCACCCAGGCTCACACTCGCAGACAACTCAGCCGAGGCGGACGAAAAAGTTCTAAGAGGTTTTTTTAAATTTACTATTGGCCGAGAGTCTTCTGCAGGTTACAAAACATAATTGGCAACACGTCTAGCTACTTCTTGCTATACAGGACCTCTGCTCGTTGTTTCTATTCTGGCCCTAACTTCTTCTCCCTCGTAACCGTTGGGCTATATCGGTCTCTAGCTCCAGCAAAAGGCATAAAAGGTTTAGCCTTCCATCCTAGCTTTGCCTCTCGTAGCTTCGCCTCGTTCTAAGGCGTTCTCTCTGAGTCTACCTCAGTCTGTTCCTCGAGTCTCAGAGGTACCTCCCCGAAGGGACTCTGTGTGTGTCCCCCCTCTCTCTCTAAAGGCTTTTTCTTCAGTCTCCCAAAGCCCGTGTGTCCAAGTCGCTGGCACTGCCTGGTTAAATGCAGGAAATCGTGTGCTGGGCATTCTAATTTACGGCACCAGGTGCTGGTTTGCCCGCTGCCTGCTGACCGCTGACTGGACAGACTTACTACGGCCTCTGGGGTTACTGGGGTTTGTCCTTAGCCTCGCGTTCCCTGGTTCTCCGCTCATGCAACTAGCCCGACAGCTGTTAATTGCAGGCGGCTGATTGGCCACCAGTTACTAAAGCAGCTTGTCGTAAACTAACGTCCAGTGCAGTGTCCGGCCGCCGTGTCACCTTTCGCACGTATCACCCAGCACCTGGCTGGTCCTGAAAGGCTAGCCCCGTTATGCAGCTGCTGCCTCTAGTCCCATGAGGGTAGGAGTACAGGGACAATAGCAATATCGTTACACAGCCATCCTGAAGCAAGACACATCTAAAAATATTTTTTAAAATAAAAAATCAAAGCGTCGTTTAAAAAAGGAAGGAAATATAACCCTAACCCCCAAAAATATAAGGAAGATGCAACGTCGAGCACAGGAATAGGTCAGTAGGAAACAGCCAGCAGGGACAGCGACAACAGCAAAACACAGCAGCCAGGGCACCAGCTTCAACCACCACCAGCTTGGTCGCCGAAGTCAGAACACGCCCCCAGCCCCCAGTCACCACCTTCCCTTCACACCTATAGTGAAAAATCACTGGCAGGTGGAAGCACTTTCCCTTAAATAAACTGCAAAAGGGCAGCGCGCAATGGGGTGACGAACCGTGTGAGGCAAAGCAGGAGGCGAGCCGAAAGATCTGAACGGGCAGCCCCTCAGAGAAACTCCAGCCTGTGGGCAGCACCAGCAGTGGCGGCTCTGAATAAAACCATGTAGACGGCCTGTGACGAAAACCTTCCTTTGTTGAAGGAGAGAGAGGGGGAGAGGAGGGAGAGGAGAGAAGAGTATGCTGAGCGAACTCCTCCCCCCCCCCCAACACATAGGCAAGCTTCTGTATAGTTGCAGGAAGGAGATGCGTTTCTGTCATGTGAAACAGAATGCAGTTTACAATGTGACAATAATCCAGCCCGTGCGCAACTCTCGCCGTGAGAGAGAGAGAGAGAGGGGGGGGCACAGAGCAGTGGAAGAGAAACAGAAACGGGGTGGAAATGACGACTTACACGTTACGTTCAGACGTAGTGTTTTCTCAAAGGAAAATGGTGACTGTGTCTTCCACACCAGCGTGGCATTGACGTCATGCCGAGATACCGGTGTTTGTAGCTGTAACACCAGGGGTTTAGAAGAAATCGAACAGTTATATCCATCCTGGGTTTCACTTGAGGTATTTTGTATTTTGTAAAACACCAAACACAGTATTCTGGGTGCATTACTGGGGCTGTCGAGTCTCTCTATGGTGATGGGAATAACAGTCCCGTCGGTTATCTCCGTGCCGGAAACATCAAAAGGTATCTGGATCTGCCTGTTTTCCGCCACTGTGATGACGTCACCACTGAGCGTTGGAAATGTGAAATTTAAACCTGTTGAGAGTAAAATTATATAGAAATAAACTGTACATTTATGTACTTGTATATGTGCTTCTATATTTGTCTTGTACGTCGTACACTTATAATAAATAATACAATAATGTGAATAATGTGAAGAGGTTCAAGTTTTCTGTGACAACAGTGCGTGCGAACGTGCTTATGCAAAGAGAAAACGCACGTTCATCTCTCTTAAGCGCACACAGAACTCGGCATCAACATGCGCGAGATAACCTCTGAGAGCTTTTTCTCTTTGCGTGAAATCATCTTTCAACACTTGCAGTAAAATGTCTTTTGTCGCTGTTCGTCGCAATAAACTTGGTTTGCAGTCCTTGGAGTCGTGGTTCGTTTGTGTCACATCTCTTTTCACGAGTTAAAAATTAAAATAAAAAATATACATTGGCGTGACTGGTCCGTGCAAGCATTTTGAAACAGAAGCGTCAAATGAAGACATAAAACAGAATTACTACAGGGAAAAAACCAACATATGAAATTAATGCCGAAAAATAAGATCGGGTCTGAACAATTTAGGTGTGAATAAAACGACGAAAACGTAAGAAATACAAATGGTATAGACCATACATAAAACACACATATCTATATATAAATATATATAAATATATATATAGAGAGAGATTTGCCAGAAACAATGTTTATGTCAGCTGTATTTTACACGAAACTTTCGTGTTAAAAAAAAACTAAGAGTAAAACAAACAAACAAACAAACAAAAAACAAAAGAACGATAAACTCCACCAAACTAATACAGTGACCGTAAGAAACGTTCATAATAGTTACCTGCTCCAGAACCAACGGCAGAGATCAGCAGCAACGTTATCCAATGACAAGAACGAGCTCTGAAGTTTGGGACTGGTTTCATATTTAGATTTTCATCAAACATATTTTCAAGCTCCTCATTACGTACACACTCTGGTTTGGAGATTCTTCAGGACTCCATATGCAGTTCCCATACATTCATCTGAGTGTTGCACCCTGTCTTCTGTTGATACTTGTAGTGTCGCTTCGTTTCGCTAGCAAACTGACAGCAAAGCAGATCCTGTCGGAGTGTCACAGCCACATGTACTTCCCGGTCGTGTCTCGGAGTCAGAGGGCGTCTGCTGTGTATTATGCGGACGTGATGTCCGCGATGGTCTGGCGAAACTGTGTCCCAGTTGGTGTTGATCGAACTGTCATCCACCGCTCTGTATCAAGCTGTCATCCACCGCTCTGTATCAAGCTGTCATCCACCGCTCTGTATCAAACTGTCATCCACCGCTCTGTATCAAACTGTCATCCACCGCTCTGTATCAAACTGTCATCCACCGCTCTGTATCAAACTGTCATCCACCGCTCTGTATCGAACTGACAGAAGATAGCGTGTCATCGCGAAGTTCTTTTTAAAACTTGAAGATGCCGGCTACTGCAAAGTACGAAAAACACTTTTTTTAGCGTTTCCAAAACTGCACGTTCCTATAAGGGACTACAAGTGCTTAAGAAGTGCTAACAACAACAACAACAACAACAACAACAACAACAAAACAACAGACCAGAAAAATCCTCCAGTGTACACATCTCTTCTAGGTGTCTACATACACTTTTATTTTGAAATATTTTTGAAGTTCCTACATGTGTAGACAAATACACTGTGTGCAGTTTAGGCAACAATCAAACAACAACAACAAGAGAGGCCCCAAAATTTTTCATTTAGCTTAGACTATTAATATTAGTGTTTAAAGTGTGAATGACCGGAGAGTTAACTCGGTTGAGCGTTCGTCTCCAGACCTGCAGCCAGTTGCATAGCTTTGGCGTAAGCCCTTTTATTAGTCCAAGTATAAGAACGGATTTGCCTAACATGTCGATGCACAGCCCCTGACTAAAGAAAATTTGGTCAGAAAAACTGGCGTTAAAGCCACCAAAGCGGATAGCTGGAGAAGGGAAAAGAGGAGAAGAAATGGAGAGAAAGCAAGGACAGGAAGGGATGTGGGCGGAGTTGTGATGGTAATGCGATGGAGCGGGTTCGCTCCTGTAAACTTTCTTCTCTCTCTCTCTCCAAACCAAGGAAAAGACTTCGTCACAGGCCTTCTACATGTTTATTTGAGGCCACCGCTGCTGCTGCACCTTCTTTTCTGCCCACCTCCCTGCCTCTACGGCCCCGTCTCGGCTCTCGTGACGTGGCGCGTTACATTGTCTGTACTGCGTCTCTCTTCCCTTCACCACTACTCTGAGGCGTGCCTTTGTCCGGCCCGCGCCCTGCTTTTACCGGGTGCGAGCGAGCCACAAAGAAGGCATTACCAGCTACACCAGCAGACAGAGGGTGGAAGCGCCGAGCGTAGCACATTTTGTGTTTGTTACACGTACAAACCTCAAAATAACAGACCTAAGAATATATTTACAGAAACATTGAAAATATGGGATAAATAGTGTGCGCTCTGCTCTTCCTGTTAGTGTTAAGGAAAGTTAAGTAGAGTGAGAAGAAAATAAAGATAATTACGTTAAAAGGCAGTTAAACTAGCAAATTTGAATAGATAAAGATAAGAAATATGCCTACAAACTAACCTAATCTATTAAGACGTTGGGTGAGTTTAGTATCTACTGAAAGATGATGTCGAGTAGAATCCGAATATGTTAGGATATAGAGATTCCTAAAGAGAGTGAGCCTAGCACAGCAGGCGATAAAAGATGACACAGCGCGTCACAGCCACGGTTCGCTGGCAGTACTCGACCCATAACCCCCCCCCCTCCCCCGGCGTCCGCTGTGGCTGTGAGCGTGGTGGCCAAAACCGTCTCCGTGATGGCTGCCCCCATCACAGAGTGAAAATATATTAAGTTAAATTTCTATGACCTGGCTCAAAAGCCCTCTGACTCGAAGTCAACACGGAATCTGAAACTGAGCCAGCCTCTGTAGCTGTCCCAATCTTATATTAACACATTTTAAATTGAGGTAAACGTCAGCTTGAGAGTTATTTCATTTTCTGTTATTCCCGTTCACATATTGCTCTGGAGTTATTTTTCTTGAGTAAAAAAGACACAACGGGTATTTACATTTCAGGTGCCGTTTTAATATAGCCAGCGGGATGCGAACCACTGACCTCACTCCTCGGAAGCGGACGCCCTAACCACAGTGGATATGAGAACACCTAGCTGATATTTGTACAGAGAAGGATAGTTCCGGTCTGTTGTTGTTATTGTTGTTAGCACTTTTTAAGCACGTCGCTTAGGAACGTGCAGTTTTGGAAACAGTCTCAGGTATAACTGGGCTGGGTTGCGAACCACCGACCGACCTCCTCGGAAGCGAACAACTAATACCACTAGACCACAGAGGCGCCGGGTAGGATCAGAGACTGCTTTAGCGTCTGAGACAAATGGAAGTTTGTATATAGACTATTTGAAGTACAGAGTTCAAACCAAAAACTTAGAAAAAAATTAATTAAACTGTCTTTCATCTGGTGCATTTTGATCTTTCATCTGTTGATAAGACTCTCGTCAATGGAAGTTCTCCTGATTTAGCATGAGCTATATGAATTAGAGTTACGGTCAGTGCTTTGATTAAGTTTAAGTATTTTTTCTTCGAATCTCATCTGTGGACCAAATTGACAGGTAGGTGTAATTTTAGCATCATAACATTATCGATCCTTGATCGTACAATAACAGCTGGTCGTGCGGACAGGAGAATGTACACCGCCAGCGCACCACTAATCGTGAGTCGTGCAGCAATGTACGGACGGCAGCATACGCTCTTTTCCAGTCGGCACGAATTCGAAAGAATTTAACACTTTTGTCTCTCGTGCTCCGACTGCTGCAGTTCAAAATGCAGCAGAAATTCACCATTTTATTTGTAAGGACTGAAACCGATTGAACCGTGACCGTGTTTCTCATAGCGCTGTTGCCAAGTTGACCTCCACGCACTTTTTGATGACGTCACGCGAAAGACCCGTGCCGTTCAGATCGCTGAATAACGCAGTAAAACTGTCCCTCGCTTTTTCAAGCAAGATTCTAATTTCATCTGCTGTGAAATTCTTCTTCTGTCGGCCATGCTCGAAATTGCTTTCTTTGTGGGTTAATCCCGTCGTCACGCATTCACGTGATGGTGTTTCAGACGGAACCCCCCCTCTTCCGCTAAATTTAGCAGTCTTACGACGAGGTTTCTACACCTCGGTAAACGTGCGTGTCGTGACCATCGCTGTACGCACGGTTATTGCAGAAACATTACTGTAAGTCCAGCTTAGAATGCAACACTTATAAACTAGCAGTATGAAGTAAGATATAGACTAGTAAGAAGACAGCAGATCGCCAAATCAAATGGGAACAACTGACATTGACACTAAAGACAAAACGAAAGTCGTGTGGGGAGTCATTCCTCCGCGAAGTCTAGAAGAATAGATCACGAATGTGACAAGTTGAAGTTCTACCTACTCTTACCTACAGCAATGCAATATAAAGGCTCCCTCCCACCCCCAGACCCCGGGTTGCTGGTTCGAATCCAGGTGTGGCAGTCTCCCCTCGGCCATTCGCCGCACATTAAAGTGCCTGTCCACACTAGCCACCTTACAGCATCTATCAGTCTGGCGGTTCTTTCAGTGTATAGCTTGGTAGTAAGACCCACTATCATAATGTGCTGAATATGTTCTTATTTAAGTTTGTATTAATAAAAGGTATGTACGGTTTTCTGTCCTCAGAATATGAAAGAATGCATGGTGTCCTGGTGGTATCATCTAGTGGGTAGTTTGCTGTGGATTTCATCATCTTATTCAGGTAATGTGCCGTGATGTACAGGAAGACATTCTGTGAACAGCAGTGCTCTTTTGATTACACATTGTGATTATGTTTGACATAACATTGGAGACATAACAAAGTGATCACATTGGAGACATAAAGTGATCACATTGGAGACATAACATAGTGTTTTAAAGGTGTACTGAAGGAGCTTTCCTGTGAAAGAATATATAATCTGAAAAGATTTCTGTTCAAATAAAACAAGCTGGAAGGTTGTGCTTGGGTTGATCCAGGAGAGACTGGTTGATCTAACAACCTGCTGATGTCGGGCGGCTGTTGGTGTCTGGGTCTTCCCTCTGACCCAGTCACACCGTCTTGTGTTTTACAAAGATGGTGGTGTACTTTTATGCACTCGGTTACAGACTTATTTTGCTTTTGTGTTTTGCAGCAAGAACTGCAGGTGTACAATTATTGATTTAGGGAATGGTCTTAGAATGGCAAAAGGCTGCACTGCCCCCCCTCCCCCCACTTTATTCACTGCTATGTTTTTCCGTGTTTGAGAGATGTGCTAACACAGTGACTGCATTTGTCACGGGGGAGGATTGGGGAGGATTGTTTTACATCTGATTATAAAGCTCTTGTTACCTGAAACTAGCAGATTATCCGATTATAGCATCTACTTACATCTCATATTTTCCTTTGATGTGCCTTTTACTTTCTGACAAAATAGAATTATAATAATTATCAAACTATGTGCATTGATTTACCAGTTTGTGGTGCATACAGATAACTGACTTATTTAGTTGTAGTGGTCATAATTAAACCTTGGCATTTTAATGATTTATAAAATCATCTGTCACAGTTGTTGTTAGATAGGTACGAGTGAGGTAGGTAAGGTGGCAGCAATAAAATCACACGTACAACAGATCAAACGATGGCTAGAACTGTTAACTTATTTTTAGAAATGTACAAATAATAAAACTTTGTTTTTTTAATTATCACTTTTCTTTTTAAAACATACAAATACAGCAAAACATGTCTGTTGCGGACACCCTTGGGACCACCTAAAAGTTCCTAAGACAGGTGGCCACTCATCTGAGCGAGGGTCTGCAGGACCTAATTGTGTCTTTAAATGATTATACAACACTAACCACTAGACTACAGTATACAGTATGTACGTGTAAAAACACAAGAACATAGACAACATGATGGACTATGTGTCTTTAAGTGATCACACAACACTAACCACTAGACTACAGGATACAGTATGTATATGTAAAAACACAAGAACATAGACAGCATGATGGACTATGTGTCTAAGTGATCACACAACACTAAACACTAGACTACAGGATACAGTATGTATATGTAAAAACACAAGAACATAGACAACATTATGGACCAAGTGTCTTTAAGTGATCACACAACAAGGCTTCCTTTGTTGACATGACACGGGGTGGTGATGGAATCATCATTATCATTGCTTGTATCACCATTGCCCTCGTCAGAAAACTCTCCTTTGACATGCCCATGACGTGGCCAAGCAAATAAATAGCTGTGCAGCAGACCATGTCTTGCCAATGGGACCTCGATAGCTCTGTGGTTAGAGTGTCCACTATGCATGGGTAGAGCATGCAACCAGGACCGAAAATCACTGTTCGCTGTTCGCATTAGACAGTATGGCCACCAGTTTGGGGTGGGGTGTGTGTGTGTGTGTGTGGGGGGGTGTGTGTTAAAAATGATTGGTGCCGGGCTTAAGTGTCCATATCAGTGAGGTGTCCAGTGGTTTAAGGAACTGCAACAAACATGTTTTGCTGTACTGAATAAATTTGTGTTTCAAGTATTAGAGAAATGATGAATTTTAAAGGAAAAGAGTGGTACATTCATTGCTCATAAAAAAGTTACAGTGCAGTACAGTAAATTCCCCTTTCATTTTGTGTAATTTTTGTGTAGATTTTAGTTTTTGATGTTTAGAGGAAACTAATCACTTGTTTGTTTTGTAATAATGTTGGCAACGTCTGATCCCAACCCCATATCACATTCTTTAATTTTATTTATATGAATCCTTCTATTGCAGCTTATTAAATCATATCCACCTAAATATTACAGGCTAACATGAGCACACAATTTATTTTGAAATTAGTCTAATTATTTGAAAAAATAAGCAGCTCCATATCCTCAAAAAGTAATTACGTTCTTTCTATTATTTGTACATGTATTTTTTATTTTTAACACAACTTTCAGTTTCACACCCAGATTTTCAGGAAAACGGGGTTTTGTTAGGTTTTGCAATGTTGTTACACTACAGTAACTAAGTAGGAATGGAGAATCACATTTGCTGCTCAGCGATGGGAATGTAGTTTGGGATAAATTACTTTCTATTCAACATGCAGATTTTTAAAAACTATTGTACCTATAATTTATTTTATTATATAAATCCTTATTTGAAAGCCATTTCATTAAGAATAATCTTCAGCAAGAGTCAGTTAACATTATTATGATAATGAATGTGTATATGTGCGTGTGTATGTGTGTGCGTGGATATGTGCAGGTATTGTTACGATTTGTCCAGAGGCAGAGGTGCACCAGAATGCAAGAGTGATATGTGATTTTAGAAATGAGACTGTGCAAAGCAGCTTTGCCATTACTCGGAACTGGAAAATTAACGGCAATTCCAAGCAAGGTAAAAAGTTTTACAGTGTGCATGAGATATTACCATGAACTGGTGGATTTAATTGATATACCCAAGACTTGTTCGATCCGCTGCAAATGTTGTAGGATATGTAATATACTAGCCAGGGCACCCAGTGCTGCCCGGAGTTTTTCTTTGAATAAAAGAGCAAGAAATTCTGTTTAGCCAATCAATGCTGAGACATCATAATCTTAGGCCTTACCCCACCCACCCCTATCCTATCTAACTTCCACATGGAAACACTCTCAGCCCCCTCCCTGAGATGTCATAATCTTAAGCCTTATCTTGCCAACCCCTACCCATTCTATAACCCCCACCCAAACCCCTTTACTACCCTCCACTCCTAACCTCTACTCCTTCCCTAACCCCACCTTACCCCCTACTCTCATCCCCTCTCCCAGAAACATAGGCCCCTGCCCTACAAACACGGTCCGGGTGTAGAGCTCACCGTCTGATTAGTTTCACACAATGGTGACTCTACATTTTAGCTTGTCGAGCTTGTCTTTGTAGAAAAGGGAAGTTTGGTGATCTCCCTTGCATGCAGATGGCCATGTACACGTGTTCAGAGGCTTATTTATTATTTCATTTATATATACATCTAAATGCAGGGTTGAAATATGGCTTATGACTATCTACGTGTGAAAAGGAACCTGCCTGCCGAATTTGGTTTGGGTTGGTTCAGGTGTACACATGCACATCCCCCCCCCCACACACACACATAAACATTCGGCTGTATAATTTAGATTTGGTAGGTAGAACCCTTGTCTGCCTAACTGTTGTCAATCCAGGCCATTTCTCTGGTAGCAATTGTGAAACAATTATTTGAACAACACATTTTAATTTTACTTGGAAACTCCAGCTTGAGTAATTCTGTTGCTCAGGCATGGGAAACTATTTTACAAGATAATGCACCATTGCAGATTAAGCAAAATTTAAACTTTGACAGCAAATAACTGGGTCTGATTACTGTGATAGAAAAGGACCTTGCCTGTAGAAATGACCAAGATTACATTTTTAGATTGAAGCATCACTGAAGTGCTTCATGTCACAAGTGGTTTTGTGCTTTTTATTGGTTAATATCCTGTCACAAAGGAAGTGAGGATCAGGATAGTGTTGCTTAAGATAAGTTAGCCTGCTGGCACACTGGGACTGGTGTCACAACACAGGTTTCACGCCCACCCAGTCACATTATACTGACACCGGGCCAACCCGTCCTAGTACTGTTACCGATAATGCCAGGTATCTGGCAGGGCAGCTACTAGATTTGCCAGTTTGAATATTTAAGTCTTAGATATGACTCAACCAGGGCATGAATCGGTGATCTTACTCCTCAAAACTGGATCCAGACAGTCGTGTTTTATGAAATGAGAAGTCCCTGAGTGTTTAGGGAACATACGACAATCATACTGTTAGTGTATAACTGCATCAGTTAGCTGAAAATATCAACTGCTTGCTGCTTCACAAATGTTATAGTTATTTGCACTGTTTCCAAACAGCACTAGCAGTTTTGTGACAGCAACACTGTATTTCATCACAAGATGAGCTCTGCTCTTTTCTAAACACCTAATCAAATTAATTATAGAGAATTGGTAAAATAACAACCAGTTGGACAAACAAAATGCTTGAAACAAGCATGTGCACTGCATGAAAGCCAAACGAGCCCAGCTGAAAAAAAAAAAACGACAAGTGTCGCTGACTGCACCACTTGCCTTGTGATGGATATGTGATATTTTCAGCCAGCAAGCCATAAACTCCTGCGATTTCAGTAACTTTGCAAATGACTTGATCTCTAGCTGGGATGGTATTTTAAGTAATGTAGTGGGTTCACTGGCAATGCTTTACATTGTGTGTATGCACATGCAAATGGCAGAGACTTGTACCCAATTTTATTTCAGAAGGTCTGATAGAAAATCAAGTCTCCAGAAACAGAAAATCGTTTTAGGATTTAGTGAATTAATAATGTTAGATCTACTCTTAGGTTGCAGTGATTTAAAAAAAATTTTCAAAGGTTGTGAATCTTGTTAGTTAAATAATTTGAAACTCTTCCTATAGAAGTATTTGATGGGTAAACATTTTGGAACAGTGCAAGGCCAGCTACATGTATATACACTGTAACGTTTGATGATTGATTGGTGATAAGAAGAGAAACTGAGCAAAGCTTTATGATACAGTCAGAGTCAACGTTTGGGGGCAGTACGCCTTCATCAGGACAGAACGTCGCACAAACAGATAAACTAGAAAAAAGAGACATCTTTGTGGGAATACCTGTGTGGAAAAGGCTTTTCCATGTGTTTAAGTGGAAGCCTTTTCATCCAGCACTGTACTCTGCTTAGTTGTACAGCTTTGTGCATAACTGACATAAATTGGAGATTTTTTTTCAAAAGGGAACTGTTGATATGATATAGCTCATGGTCTCATTTTTGTGAATTTTCAGAGCATGTCTTGTTGTGTCTGTGGAGTCATATCCAGCACATCTGCACCACATCACCTGGATACCACTATCAAACTAACATAACAACAAAAGCAGCGTTACTCATTGCAAACGTCAGTTTGGATAACCTTGGCACATACACTTGCCAGAGGATTCCTTCTGAAGTTGGCGATGTATCTTGTGAACTGAAGCTAATAGGTAAGCATAGCTTGTGTTTGGGGCTGTCCACAGAGTATGATGATTATCTGGTCCACAGTTAGAGTGTTTGGGGCTGTCTACAGAGTATGACTGATGATTACATGGTCCACAGTTATAGTGTTTGGAGCTGTCTACAGAGTATGACTGATGATTATCTGG
>SMGT01001702.1:26678-38365 GCA_004794575.1 Lanistes nyassanus | reverse complement strand
CAAACCCCTCCTATCACTAGTGAGTATGACTGCGGTGAGAGGGAGCGGGCTGTGACACCGAGAAACCTTATGTGGCACTGAAAAGCATTTCTCGCATGCAGGCACCAAGCATTAACTATGTAACCTTTCCTAATAAAATAATATTGGGTTGGCCAGATAATGTTTAGAGTGTAATACATGTACTGTGAAAGAAAAAGAGAATATTATTTACATATAGCGAGTATTTATAGTAGACTAATAAAAAGGATGACTCCTGGCTTTCTTTCTGGTTCAGCTAACAAAATACAGTTCCTGCCACTACCTGCCCTATGGTAAACACAAAATTAAGACACACATACCTGGTTTAACTGCACATACATTATGACCACGAGTAGAACACAACACTCGTCACCTGGTTGTTTGCACGGTTCACATCCATTACAGTTTTTACCACGGGGCGCCGCTCTCTGTCCTAAATGCTGATGTGTCAAAAAATCCTCCTGGCAGCTCATTGATAACAGAAGACTCACGTTGTCGATCTCTCCTTTGTGTCCTTTGCCTCTGGCCACAGAGTTTACTGAAGGGACGTAAGCTCTCTCACCGACATCGCACAGCCACCCCACAGTGGAACACTTTCTGGTCGACCTTCAGCCTCTGAACTCACTCCACTAGAGCTCAGTTGCATGCAGCCCCCTTTATAAGGCGGGATCTTTGCCTCTGCTTTAGACGGTTGTCAATCTACTGTCCCTTGACTTCCTCCTTTACCTTCTGTGGTTCCTCCTCCCACCCGGTCGGCTCAGAGATTCTCCACAGCAGAGTAACATGTGCCAAAAGTCACACATCAGTGTTGGGGAAAACACCCCCAAAGAGTACCTTGCACTATGGCAACTGGTTTGCACAAGGCACCTACAGCTGATACTGGACTTTCCACAACTCAAGTAGAAGGGGACATTTGGTTCTGCAGCAAGACTTAACACCATCAGCCTTCAGCTACAGCAGCTGTTCCACCGCAACAATGTCTCTAATCTGATTCAGCAGATCTCTAACAGATTTAGCAGAAGATGACTTGGCATTCTAACCCAGTCCTCTTATTCTAATCTTCCACACATTCATTGTTGCATTCACACACACGTGGTCATCGAGAAAGTTACAGACATAAACCAACCTGGACAAAACCGCAGAAGCACACCCCCTCGTTAATTACGGGGCACTTTACGCCCTGCCCTAATGCAGGCACCTCAAGAGGACATAGCTAATCCCTGCCCCTGGGCAGGTCACAACCCTTGGTTACAACAACGCCCAGATGCTTGACACTACAATCTTTAACAGCTTCCTTTGATATGTAGTCTCTCCCTGCCTAACCCCATACCTGGCCAGCACATGACACCTGCTTGATGGCTATTGTCCAACTTTCATTAGTGCCCGAGAGTTATCAGGTCACTTGACACCTCCTCTCACACTACTGGTACCCGCTTTACTGGGCAAGGCCAAACACCCTGGCTAGAGGTGTGAACAAGGACCCCTGTAGCACATAACACCCTGCGCTCGCCCGGCCTGATGATTAAGCAAGGAGCTAGACGGTGGCTGAAAAATGGGGATTAAAGACCTAATTTAAGCAAGAGGTGGCTGATGGTTCACACCTAGAGCCTTTGGTGTAATTTCCTTGACCCACCAAATCCCCAACACCTGACAAGGGTTTTGAGCAATTTTCGTGTCACCTTTCACAAGTAGCCTTGGCCTTGGCAGGTTGCTTGTAATGCTTGTTGTCTTAAAACACAATGCCGCCGTGTACGGCTTATAAGCTGCATGCAGCATAGGCCACGCTTACGAGCGAATGCGGGAAATAAACGATGCAACTTTGACAATTTATTTTTGGAGAATCGCTAATCGTCTAAGGTAAAGAACTCTTACATTCGAAAGCTGAATCATTTCTTCACGAGTTGCTTCCCTTTTACTACGTTTAGATCGTTTTCGACCACAATTCCAAGCGAGTGAAAAATGGCTGTGTTGTGTTTATCCACGTGCTTTGTCTCTTGAGAAATGCTAGATTTACTCTTCAAATAATGCGCTGATGAGGAAAATGACATTGTTTTGGAAATTTACTGTGATAAAGTGGATGAAGACAAGAGTATTTGTGCCTCAAAGACACAAGAAAGTGATTAGGAAGAGAAAAACGAGCCAGCACGTGTTTACAAATAGTATTGAGACATCTGTATAAGGAATGGCGAGGACTTTTTGATTTCTTCAACTTCAGTTGTGTTTCCATCAAACGATTTACAAAATTATGGAACTAGGTCCAAGATACACGGTAAGAAATGAGTTTTCTTTTATTATTGTAGTTAAATAGCTAGTTTAAATAATGTTTTTATTGTTTTGGGGGATTTTTTTATGAATTTTCGAAAAAAGGCTAAAAATGCCCCGTCACCCGAGGACACTACTCTAGGTAGGATTGTACGTCGCGTTTGAGAGAAGCTGCATACCTTCATGAGTAACCTTGGGTTGCCGATGACACTTGTGTCTTCTTCAACGATGTTGGTGATGACAAATGACGATGGCTTCAGCTCAGGAAAATTGTCATTAACGTCCATGACATTTACAAGGACTGTTGTGTTCGCTGAATGTATACCGTCAAATGCTCGCAGTGTCAGCTGGAAGAACTGTGAAGAAGAATGAGAACTTAAGAAACCCATTATTATTTAGTAGTAACAGAAACCATACAACAGAGAATTCTATAGCGTTGTGGAAATTTCAAGAACACAACAGAACTTTTATTATGAAGAGCAATGTAAGTCAGGTAGATATGGAATAAAGTATGTCTGCTGCTCTTGTATTAGTACTGGCAGTTCATGTTTCTAGTCTTACTGCCATATTTCTACCTACATCACTCACCCTGTCCCCCGCCTCGTAGTCCAGTCTCCGTATGAGAAACAGAGCACCAGTGCCTTGTTGGACACCAAACGTGTTGTTGTTATTGCCGGACTCGATGAAATAAGTCAGTTTGTTGACATCCGCTGAAAGTCATACATACGTGCGTATAGAGACATTCAAGTACCAATAAATTAGTACATATTATGGCAGGGCCCCAAAAGCATGCATATAGGTACGAATATAGTACGTGAAAAGACTTAATTTGCACATGCACTCACACATCTAGGCATGGATGCACAGGACACATTCAAAATCAAGAAATCTTAAAAATATATAGCACCATGGAAAGACAAGCAAATCAGATAATTTCAATAATGTATACTATAACTTAGTCATCCAACAGGACATCGACATTTCACGTCAATGAAGACATTAGTGATAAGAGTAGCATCATTTCCATAGGTTACAAAGTCATGAAAGGGCAGTGTGGCTCTGGAACAGTCGAGAATGAATATACCCATCGCTGTTTCCACGACAGTCAAGGGGGCGCTCTCATGGAATTCAACAGGTTAGCAAGGTCTGGGGGATGGCAGCCCACTTCTACTGCAGCCAACCTCGCAAGAGGACGCTTCGCCCTGATGCGCTGTCCAAGGTCATCCCAGACACTCTCTGTTGGATTTGGGTCACGACTGTGTGCAGGCTGTCGAATGTGACTGACTCCTGAGTGATGGAAGACGTCACTGACCACAATGAGGTCATCCTGCAAAAAGGCGCCGGGGCC
Organism: Lanistes nyassanus; assembly: GCA_004794575.1. Lineage (NCBI taxonomy): Eukaryota > Metazoa > Mollusca > Gastropoda > Architaenioglossa > Ampullariidae > Lanistes > Lanistes nyassanus. The sequence goes on along the minus strand of SMGT01001702.1, from coordinate 34,737 downwards.
AGTCTGACGGAGAGTGGGAACAATGAGCAGCCGCGGGAGTTCCTCATGCCCGAGGACAAGATTCAGGCCATCAGCAGCGTTGTAAATGGGCAGTCCCATGTACTTCCTGATGCCTCTCCTCCCCCTTCCCACACACACTATCACTGCCCTTCCGTTAAAAGTAGTGTGTTCATAGCACTTGTATGCAAATCACTATCCTCGTCTCCAGACACAGATATACGCTTATCATTTGAATCCCAGTAAAAACCGTTAATGTGCATATCAGTTCCCTAAGTTTGAATCCACTTCGCTATGGTTGACCAGTATGATCAAGGTGAATCACTCCCAGGAAAAATAAATTTCACCTCAATGGAATTGCAGCCAATTGCAGATCACAATTTGTCATGTGACCAATTATAGAGTCTACCTAGATGAAACTATACTTCCGATAAGGTGTAACTAATTATATGTACAAGCAGGTGTAATTCGTGGCCAAGCCGATCATGACTTCCATTGCACTTCCCACAGGGGCCATCCATTTTAAGCTGTACTCATCCCAGAATGATCTTAAAAGGATACATAACAGGATAGCGAACTGCCGGTATGAAAAGTCTCATTGACCGCAGGATTTAAGTTGTCAGCGTTGTTGGTGCTGCCGGTCAAGTATATATATTAACCGATCTTTAAAGCAGAGTAGCACCCCTGCTATTCCTCGTACCAATAACCGTCAAACCCAACAGAGCCTCCCACTTTATGTCATGATGGTGCTACCCCCCACGTTGCTACGTGGAATAGCAGGGGTGCTATACTACTCCGATTTAAAGATCGGTTAATATATATATATATATAGTTGACTGGCAGCACCAATCATGCTGACAATCCCGGTGGCCTGCGCATGCGTGTCAGGGCTTGGGCAGAACTCAACTGGGAAAAAAGAGTTTCGCATCCCGGACAGAGCCTCCCACTTTATGGCATGATGGTGCTATCCCCCACATTGGTACGTGGAATAGAAGGAGTGCTACTCTGCTTTAAAGATCGGTTAATATATATATATATAGTTGACTGGTAGCACCAACCACATTGACAATTTAAATCCTGCGGTCAATGAGACTGGTCATACCGGCAGTTCGCTATCCTGTTGTGTATGGAGATTACCTCGCACATCGTTAAGGTTGTCGTCTATTTGATCCCAGTTTCACCTATAGCTCATGAGCGCCCAGAGTTAGGGGACAGGTACGATGAAGGACGCCACCGATCAACATTTTCTCGTTCAATGAAAGAGCTGACCGCATTGACGAGTACCTGAAAACCTGAACGCATTGTGAGAGGAAGCAATGTCCAGCACGGCGATTGGGCAATCATTCTCACAGGATTGCCTCTGGATCAGCGAGAGAGGTGTGCAACGCGGTGTCAGAGATCGAGTTCCAAGACTACTAGGCCCTCAAAAAGGCACTGCATCACGGGTATGAAGTCAACTGGGCCGGGTACCGCCGCCAAGAAAAACCCAGAGGAAACCCACACCAAGTTCTACAACAGACTACGCCATCTCTGTGTGCTGATGCGGGTTCGCTCCGCAACTTTCCTCTCTCTCACTCTCTCCTTTAACAAAGGCAGGTTTTCTTCCACGCCCTCTGCGTACTTTATTTAGGGCCACCACTGCTGCTGCCGCCCTACATGCTCCGCCACCCCACGGTTCACTGCCACTTCACTGTTGCACTACCTCTTCTCTCTCGTCCTCCTGCTTCACCCTACTTCAGCTACAGCAGCAGCTAGTTTGATGAGTTAACTATCTACAGAAAGAGTAAATCGAGGAGAATCAGAGGGTGTTAATTGTTAGTCTCTGCAACTATCCTAGAAGAATATAGAAATGTCTGAACAGAGTGAGCCTAACACAGCATGCTATAAGATGACAGCGCGTCACAGCCACGGATCGCTGGCGGTACTCGACCTGGGTACTGCCCCCGGCGTCCGCTGTGGCTGTGAGCGTGGTGGCCCAAACCAGCTCCGTGATGGCTGCGTCCATCACATCTGGGACAGATGGAGCTGGCTGACATCCCCCGCTGCAACACTCACACAATCAGAGACGAGTGTGTAAAGAGGTGGTGGTGGGTCAGTACTCAGATGAACAGGCCAAGCACATCGGCGCATCAGGCCAGATGCATATAGACGGCATTGCTAAAGTGGCAGACCTGCTGGAGGAAGCCTGCCCGCAGGTTGGCGGAGACAGAACAAACCACGCCCAGTCTCCCATGACCACCTCAGGGCACCAAGCAGCCCACCTCCACAGAGGAGACCCAAGCCATCCTCATCGCCAGAGACCAAGAGAAAACAAACAGTTATCAATCCAAGCAAAGTGACGACAGGTGGCAGGTTAGCAAATCAAACAAGCCTGCTACCTGTTACAACTGCGGGAATGAAGAGCATATCTCCAGAAACTGCCCGAAACAGCAGGAGAAAAAACATTACACGTCAACTTCCTCAACTCGACCCCTGCTGAGATCAAGAAATTATAGGAGGTGGATGAGACCCTGGGAAAACTACAAGAACTAGCAGCAGGATGCCAAACTCTCTCCAAGAAGCGAGGAAAGGTACATGCCATGCTGAAGAAAGGCCTGCTGTTCCGGCAAGGAAAAGTTGGACAGAAAGAGTTCTCCCAACTTCGTATGCCAACCTCAAAGAGGGAAGAAGTCACGAGGCTGGGGTACGATGGTATCTTGGGCGAACACATGGGTGTGACCAAGTATACTGAGCGAATCAAGGCCAAGTTCTACTGGCCTCGGATGATAGGGGAGATCAAAAGATTTGGTCAATCTTGTGACATTTGCCAGCGGACAACAAATACGGCTCACCTCCACCCTGCTGCACTCGGTGATTTCCCTCCCTATCATCGACGAACCGTTCAAGAGCTTTGCCATGGACCTGATTGGTCCAACCAAGCCACAGAGAGGGGACATCAGTATATCCTAACAGTCATGGACTATGCCACAAGGTTTGCTGAGCCCAGGTACCTCAAGGAGATAGAAACAGAAACAGTGATTATGGCATTGCTAGAAATCTGGGCATGCGTGGACATACATGACGAGATACTGACTGACCAGGGTCCACAGTTCGTCAGCCAGACCATGGGAGAGGTGAACCGCCTGCTGTCGATCCACCACCATACCACCACCCAGTACCACCCGCAGTACAGTGGGCTGGTGGAGAAATTTAATGGAGTGATCAAGTCAGCACTGCGGAAATTGACAGATGAACAGCCACCTGATTGGGACAGATATTCCCTGCAGTTCTGGAAGTAACGCAGTAATCACTCAGATTCTCTCCCTTTGATTTAGTCTATGGAAGGACAGTTTGAGCCCCCCTGGCTGTCCTGCGAGCCCTCTGGATGGACAAAGAGACCCAGGAAGAAGTGGGTATACGAGCACGTGACGGACCTCAGGAATAAACTTGAATTCCTGGAGAAATTTGTCGAAGAAAACCTCCATGACCAGAAACGGAAGCAAGCAGCCTTCTTCAACACAAGGGCCAAGTCATGGACCTGCAGGCAGGCGACCGGGTGCTGCTCCTGCTCCAGACCCCACACAACAAGCTCAAGGTGCGGTGGAGAGGCCCGTACACCACCACTCAACAGGGAATCACCAGTACAGAAAGTCTCACTGCCAGCAGGATTTAAATTATGTCAGCGTTGTTGGTGCTGTGAGCCACCCATTAAACCAATCTGTAAATCGGAGTAGTATAGCACCCCTGGTATTCCCCATACGAACCTGGGACAATACCACCATCATGACAAATTCCTCCTAGGGGAACTTCACTTCTCTTATGGGTAATTTCCCATAATGTGACTGTGTTCTGTTCTAGTCAGTGAAATCACAGGCTGGTGTCATGCTTGTGGTCTGGAGGCTGATGGTGTGGCGGTTGCAATCAGTCGACGACGACAGTGTTTGGAGTTGTCCTTTGTTGCGTGTCTTGTCCCTGCTCAGATTTCTTCTTGCAGCCATGTTGGAATGGTGTATTATTTTGCACTGTTAGCCTCAAAGACTCTCTGGTGTGAGCAGTAGTTACCGCCAGATGACCAGCAAACCACAGAATTTCAGAGGCACGAGAGTATGGGGGACCAAGAGGGGAATGGGTATGATGCTCATGGTATATAAAGAATTGTATTCTGTAACTAAAGAATTGCATCCTATAACTACAGAATTAATTTTATAACTAAGGAATGAATGCTATAACTAAAGAATTAATTCTATACCTATAAAATTCTATAACTATGCCATCGCAACGACAGTTTATTTTATGTGGATGTGCTATACAGTTCTTTATATATATATATACACACACACAATTGAAGGGTGGAGCTACAGAATGAATTCTAAGTATACCAAGCCAATTGTTAATCTACACAATGAAAACAATATCAGCGAAGCAGCCCTCAGCAAACCCTCAGCGTTTTCACTGACACCCAAACTACATACATACTGCCCGTCAAAGTTTATTTCAAAAGTATGTAGATGTTGATGACACAAATAGCAGCTACACGTTGACAGATGCATGATAATCCCTCAAAATGTGCTTTTTGTAAATGTCTAGTTATTGCTACTTTTTGGTTACTTGTGCTGCACAGGGTCAAGGCTGCGATCTGGTGTAGTTGGGACTGCTGCTGTAGTGACCAGCACACCTTTAACAGGCGCCAAACACCTCAGTACCCAGTAAGTTATAGAATGCAGGTACTTCATATGGAGAAAGTACATGTGCCAGACATGGGATCAAATATTTATGCACCAGAGGCCGGTAGCAGAAATATTGGTTGCCTGCAGATATGCAGCGCCTAGTAAACATTCATTTTTGGTGTGACAGGGACTGACAGCATTATTAACGGAATGGCACTAACACACGGCCATGTCTTTATCAGCACCACCGTATTCTTCTAATTTCGGGCCATGGACTGATTATACAGAGTCCTGCAGCTTCACCACTTTAACAGCCATTCACGCAGTTGAAAAGAAAACACACACACCACAAAAATTTCCTCAAGACGTCAGCATTGAAACCTACAGCAGCAGTAAAATATCTGTTCTGTAGGGGAAGAGAAGTAAGTATTGGGGCTTAACGCCGTGTCAGCAACTAAGGTTATATCACGGCGGAACACACAGAGAGAGAACATCGGTAAAAGGAAAGGGGGGGAGGGAGGGAGGATGGAAACAGGCCACAAAGTAAAACCAAAAGGAGGAAAAAAAGTCACAAAAATAATCTTAAATGCGGGAATAAAAGGTATCGCAGAAAGAGGAATAGGGCGAAAAAGGGCAGGGAAGGATGGGGCAGAAAAATGACGCAGACGGACACGGCTAAAATGGAAGCAGGAAAATAAAGCGTGTTGGACGGCGAGGGGTGTTCCTAACGGTCACAGGTGAGCATAGGCTCAAAACGGAGCAGGAAGGATATGGGAGGGGTGATGACGAAATGGCTTGTGTCAGAAACATAGAATGTGTAAATGGATGGTAAAACAAGAGAGTGGATAGAAAACTTTAATTCTTATTCTTATGTCACAAATACTCAGCAGATTTGATGTGACAGTTTTAAAATGTATGAGTTGTCAACTACATAATGTGGATCATATGCAGAAATAATAAAATTTTGTTGAGTCACCGCTGGTAAAGTGCAATAGTTAAACATTTTCATCATTTCAAGGAAGAAATGTGGAAATCTCAGGACAAAATGGGACAAATTATGAAGGCTAATATACAGACAGATTAAATTAAGCTTTGGCACACCAGCAGCTCTAATCGTACATTTGGTTCAGATCATACAACCAAAGATTATTCCTCTCTCTTCCTCTGAAAGCGGAACAACCAAATGGAAAAATGGCTTTCATTTGTTTAATAGTATGATGTGTCTGAAAAGGGCAGGGTTGAGTATGAGGGTAAATGCTAAAAAACCTAGTATAGTTTTTATAAACAAATCATTTTAAAGATGGAAGCACACTCTTAAACTTGTGTGTGTAACTAGCCCTGATATATTCTAGAGTGTCAAGGGAGTTTAAGGGAGATGCAGTGGAGTGACGAATGGCGGACTACAGGGAGTCACAGAAAGAGACACAAACATGTAATAACTAAAAAATGGACTTGCACGGAGACAGATGGGATTCTGGAGGCAGTATGAAAACGAAAACATAATAAAAACGATTGCAAGAATAAGTGAACAAACTGATCAATGAATAAAATAAGAGATAAGGAAGATAAACAGGAGCTTTGATGATGATATGTCTTTTTTTTTTAAAGTGGAGGTTTGGGGAGAATGAGGTGTAAACTTACAGCTGTCAAGATCTGTGGCTGGGACGTAAGGTACAATAGATGTGCCCGGCTCATAGTCTTCTGGCACTGTCAGGTTGTACACAGTCTGTTCAAAGTACGGTGCATTGTCGTTTACGTCGTTGATTTCGATGGTGACAGTCACGACAGCTGTAGGAACAAACACGGAGTGACTGAAGGTGACATTCAGCTCCAGCATCAAAGAGATAAAAAAAATATGTGTTCTGTGCTGATATGATAAAATTATTATATACAGTGTACTAATTATTAAGGTTTTATCACTTTGCAAGCCTTAAAAGGCACAACAAACCAGGATATTTGCAACATTTGGATCTACTCAGGGGTAAGAGGGAACAGTGCTCTGTAAGGGGTAATCCAGGAACTTTACATGTAAATAAAAAGACTGAATCTTTTAAAGACCTTAAAACGACTCCTCTGACATTTAAAAGGACCTTCAAGAGGGTAGTGTTTTTGATTTCTTTTTGGTATAAAAGAAAAACAAGTGACTGCCGCTTGGTGGAAAGTCCAAATTAAATATAAAACAAGGGAACTGGACCAAGCTAGAACAGGACAAAGACGAAGACAATCTACATGTTTCGGGTCACTACCCCTTCATCAGGAAGACACAAAAACTACGAAAAAAAGGAAATAGGCTTAGCTGAAGTAGACGTAGCGCGTGGGCTGCATGGCAGCACAATGACCCACGCGCCACAGTATATCCAGACACCACACGCGAACACATAAAACCCACCAAGAAAGCAACCACCAACCTCGCTCGCAATCTCTCTCACAGACTATCTCTCACCCTAGAGCGCCATTACCAGCCAGCTCGGTACAGTCAGTGAAATGCGAGGTGAAAGATGGTTTTGAGCTGTGTTTTAAATGAAGCAATAGAAGGGGCATCGCAGGTTTAGCCGGCAGCGAGTTAAAAGATAAAATTATTAATTCCAGTGGACAGTACTCATGGTACAGCAGTTTTGAAAATTTAAGCATGCAGTCATTAAGAGGCTTAGGTCTTGGTGATTATTCACACACACACGCACACACCACACACCCTCCCACAAACACACACACCACACACACACCATACACCCACACGACACCACACACACACAAACCACACACACCTTACACACCCCAAACACCACCTCCACACCACACATCCCACACAAACACCCACGCACACCACACACCAGGTGGGGGATGTAACGTTTTGTGGGGTGTGCTGAAATTCTAGGGAAGAAATACGAAAAAAAACATACGCCTAGTGCAGACCCTCACCTTTTCAACCAAAAGGTACACGACCAGATAAATTAACACATTTATTGAACTATAAACAATAAGAAGGATAGTAGAGGGAGAAGAGATATGAATGAACAAATAATTAACAAATGCGTGTATGAGTGCGTGAATGTATGATAGAAACAATGTGTGATGTGTTACAACTTGTAGAACAATAATACAACTGAAGTACAGTTGAATAAAAATAAATCGCAAATCTACTTGCGGTGTGTACAGTTATTCCACCGGCACAGAATTATATTCCAGTCAAGGGTGGGTCGGACACATCAGTGTTCGTCCACATAACAGGTAGATCGTGGAAGTAGTTCATGCGCTGGTGGAGACAGTTGATGTCCGTAGACGAGATTCACGGAAATGTGAGTGCTCAGTCTATGGTAAGTAGATGCGCAGGTGGAGACAGTTGATGTCCGTAGACGAGATTCACGGAAATGTGAGTGCTCAGTCTATGGTAAGTAGATGCGCAGGTGGAGACAGTT
>SMGT01001702.1:11649-26207 GCA_004794575.1 Lanistes nyassanus | reverse complement strand
ACTAAACAAAGTCCGTTAACAGTGGCTGTTAGCGTTCCTTCAACACGAAGCACGTCCTCGCCCGTTCATAACCTCTGCTCGAATCCCAAGTAATCGTTGGAAACCCCCAAAATTTCTTCCGTCTCCCCTCGCAACATAATTCACATTTTCTCATTGGTTCTCCAAGCTGATATCTACGCGTTTCTATGAGAGAACGCATGACGTCTTTCCTTCCATGACGACACAGTTTTATGCGTCACTAACGTGTCAGTCCTTCAATGAATGAAAGGAAGCTTACTATCAATTCAATGAATGAAAGGAAGTGAGACGATCTTAAAAAAGAATACAACGAACAATACAGGAACTATAGCGCTGCAGAAAACCATCCGTAACGTGACAGGGGATACCTGATCCCATCAGCAAACCAAGCACCAGAAGCACTAAAATATAATAATAACAAAGAACAAAACAAAACAAACAAACAAAAAACAACAAATGACTGCCGCTTAGAGGATAAGCCCAAATTAAATGTAAAACAAGGGAACTGGACCAAGCTAGAAAGGGACAAAGATAAAGCTATTTTCTTGAAGGGCAATTGGTGCATTTAACTCAAATCCCCCAACTATAGTAGGGCAATCAGGGGACACTACTCTCGTGTATTGTCTCTCTCCCCAGTGTATCTAAACTGTCGATCACCCCCTAAAAGTCTTCCTTAGTTCTGTAAGGTTACTGTCTGTGATCCTTGGTTGATCAGCGTAATCACACAATAGCTGTTCATCTTAATAAGGTTGTTTTAGGATCAGCTTCTATGCAATCAACTTTGCAAACGTTGTCAGGAAGTTTTTCACGCCAACGTCTTTACATTCAATATATCGACCGACGATAACACTGGCTAAAACTATTCTAAGATTACACCTAACTAGTCCCGACTGGACGAACCGACTAATTAACAATTATGGTGTGTACTTTCTTGCAAGTTTCTGAATAAGGTTACTACTAACTGTTTCAATGCTATTTTTGCTAATACTATCTTCGAGTTACGATCGTGTCCGCTACTCCTCCATATAGCTAATCTACGCGATACGTACACTCACTTATTCACGACGCTGCACAGGACTAACGCAGACGTAGTAGACATTGGTGGATTCATCCCCAAAACCACCTCTGCCCCAGTATAATTCACATCACATAATGTTTCTTTAAATCGTTTTGACATATTCCGAGATCGCGTTTGTCTTCCTAAAACCTTTCGAAGAGAGTCATGTATGGCATTTGGTGTGCAGTTGAGAGCTTTTAGCAGCTTTCATTAATCTGGATTTTCGGTGTATTTCGGAGAGACTGTTATTACTGTCTACTTTTAATAATAGCATCAATAAACCTTTATGCATTAGGGGTTATGTTTATTGATCATGATTCAGACTATTAAGCACAAGCACACAGATTTTAGTGTACTGAAGACAACTTAATCTTGGAACGCTACCTCCGTTTCAGTTTAGCTTAGATTGTGTGTGTGTGTGTGTGTGTGTGTGTGTGTGTGTGTGTGTGTGTGTGTGTGTGTGTGTGTGTGTGTGCGTGCGCGCGTTTCTCTCTTCTGTGCGTGTGAGAGGGAGAGAGCATGTGTTGACGCGCAAAGGCAAATAGAGAGTAAGTCTGTCAGCGACAGAGATCAAAACACGGTGGCACAGGGCTCGTGGACAAGCATGGCGGCTGTAAAAAGAGTGAAACATCAGCCAATGACTGAGGCCGTTGTGTTTGCGTTGTGTGTGACGCCCGTGCGTTGCTTCACCTGAGTTTGGATTGGGGGCGACGGCTGGAAACGCTGAAGGTGCGCCGTCCTTGGCAACCACATTGATAACGTGATAAGATTGTTCTTCGCGGTCAAAACTTCGCTTGCTTCTAATGACAGCAGACCGGTCGTCAATCCTGGCTATTGTGAAATTTGGGTTGTTGCTTCCATCAACGATCTCAAATGTCAGCTGAGGAAAACACAGACACACACCACAATCATCATGCATACAAGAGGGATCACGTTTTCATAATTCCATTATTAAATTACTTTTCTCCAAAAGATCCTCCTCTGAGCCAGGAAGCACACACCTTTTGTTTGCTGGCTGTTATTACAAAGAAACTGTAGAGCCATTCTGGATTTTCTTTGGTACAACTAGAGTTGCTATATATTTCCCCTATGCATTTTCCTTTACCAACGACACCTCTGTTTCACCCCTCCCCAACTGGTCGTTGAAGTTCAAAGACAATATCTCCAACAAGTTACTGATTTTCAATAAAGAATGTCAAAATTCCTTTCCTCTCCTTCCCGCACGCTTGTTCGCTCTCAGACAAGTAAACAGACAGACAAAAACCTTGCTGTAGAGAGGAGTGATGTCCGCATCTTGGCCAGTGATGGTCACACAGTCTTGTCCACCGGGTAAATTCTCAGTCACAGAATCCTGGAAGCCGCCGTTCTTGTCTGTACCGCTAAAACTTGGCCGTTTGTTGTTAGCATCGATTAATTTCACTTCCAGGTTGATCTCAATTGTCAAGGTGACGGGACCATAATTCTTTACAGAATTTAAAAAAAAACAAGACAAAGGCTAACAGTAAATGTGACATGCTGAAAGCTGTAGGTCAGTCATATTCTAAACACTGTGGATTTATAAATGCCTGTCTTTCTTGATCACAGAGGACCTCAAAATGAACAGGCTGTGGTTTCACTCAACAGAACACCGCCATACTGAACAAGTTCAACAAATGAACTTGTGCAGATGAAAAACTGAAGTGTTCTTGACATTTTGTGCGAAATCTGTTATCCTGGAATTATCCCAACATCGTTGTTTAATAGTCATGTGTAAACACAAACACAATCAATACTCCTCCTATCATTTAATACAGGCCATCACAGTCCTACAGCATATCGAACATGGCCCCTTATCCATGTAAACGGTACGAAAATTATTACCAAATAGCGGAATTTTTCTGTCACGAATCTCTTTTCGGTGAACTTTCGGTGAAGCTATTTTTCGCTCGTGGAACGACTGAAGAAAATACAACTGAATAACGAGGCAAAATAAGCTATTCGGTTTTCGTGCATGGGAAATTTAAGCAATTTATTCCTGTCATGGCGGCTATTCTGGAATAAGTAAGCTGTTGGGGTTTCTTCCATACGGGGCCTGACCATGACAAACTAGATCCCATGTGGTGCTAGAATTACACACACTAAAACACCAAACAAAAAACCATCACATTCCTCCAAGGACAATGCTTAGACTTCAGACTCTTGATTAACCCCTTGTTTCCACCCACCGTTTCCAAGGCTAAGAAAGTTCTGATTGAAGGTGCCAGCGTTGACCATGACCAGGACTGGTTCCAGGCTGGAACAAAGTGTAAAAAGCGTTTCAACTACTAACTTTGAAACGCGTAAATCGCCGCTAGGGGCCGGTTTACATCCTTCAACGTTAGTGTTTTGAAACGCTTTTCAAGTCTTGAACCATCTCGGAACCGGTCCTGTTCAAGGATTTGGGCGGATAGAATGGCTTTCTATTTTTCGAAACCTTGCCACCCTGCCAGCCACTATCAGAGGAAAAGTTCAAACGATTTCAGCCACGGGGTCAAGGTGACTGTGTCGTGCCGTCTGGAAAAGCCGCCGCCTTAAATCGAAGTTTTTTTTTTCTTTGAAATCACGAAAACATTGAAGCGGCTAAACCGGCCAGTCGAATACGCTCTGAATCACCAATAAAATTTTGATCAATCCACGGCCTGAATGTTTCTTTTATGAGTATTTGGTCTAAGGACAGCAGTGGTGGCATTTCCCAGATCAAGAATTTCCTACAAAACCTTTTTAAAACCAGGGTGAGTGCACGAAAACAACTGAATTCATCCCCGATTTCGTAAAAGGGACACAAGTGGCATATTATACACCAGCAGTCACGCTAACGCAGGGTGGACTGGGAATTGGTTTATTTTGCATGCCTGACGCACTTTTAAAAATCACGCATTTTCTTGTTGCATTGCGTAACGCATATGCCCAAAAAAAGTTTTGGCGGTTGTTGGTTTCCCAGCTAGAGTCTTCTTACACAGGTCGCTGAATCAAACCATTGTTTTTTGCAGCCAAAACGAGACAATTTCCCGAGCTAAAGTTTCACATAGTCACTTATTAATTAGGTGATTATTCAATAAGCTATAATATTGACAATTTTTTTTGCATGTCTGACCCATTTTTAAAAGTCACGCATATGCACAAAAAAAGGGCGGTTGTTTCCCAGTTTCCCGAGCTATAGACTGTTTCACATAGTCACCTTTGAAATAGGTGATTATCCAGTAAGCTATAAAATTGACATCTTTTCTGATCGCACACAAAAACTCTAGGTCTCACACATTTTTGCTCAGGCTGTGCGTATGGTGAACGCAGTTTCGTAAAACCTAGCGCGATCTCTGCTGTACCTGAACGCTTACACATAAAGTAGTTTGCTGCTGACATAGCTGACAAGCTAGGAATCATACTGGCAAACGATGAGCCACATTTACATGTGATCCAATGCAAAAGTGTCAAACCACATGCCGCTACAAGTTATAACATCTAACCATCAAACCACCATCTTTGCATGCAAACGTCTGCATCATCACCTAAAGCAATCGCCAGCAACGAACCCCTAGCCGCATGTAGATGCTTACCAAACACCGCAGGCGGACCGTGTGGTTCTGCTTCTGCTCGTAGTCGAACTTTCCTCTGGAGTACACGCTGACCATGTTAGGTGACACGTCAGACCTTCTGATGGTGAAGAACTCAGAAGTGTCCCACGTCCCGGGCAAGGCGTCAGCCAGCTGGAAGTCTACACGGGGGTCGTTTAGGTTGGAGTTGCACGTCACATTTTGTATGACTGGAGCACCTTCAGCAGCCATTTCACTAGTCTGGCAACATCGAAAAGAATAATGTGTGTGGGTCGGTAGAGAAGAGAGGTGAGGAAGAGGGGAACGTCATAAAATATGGTCTCTCGCATGACTGGGACAGGAGGGATTCAGTTTGGACATGCAATTTAAATTCTAGACGTGAATGACAGCAGCCCTGAGTTTAAACTGTCCCGCGACCACGTGCGGTGGGTCAGTTGTGTGCGCGCTCAGGTGAGCCGTACGTGGGGAAGGACTGATTATACAATGTTGGTTTTTGATTTTCTTGGCGAGAGATACTGATCCCCCACGAGGACAGTGGGAGGCGTGCCTTTCCTAACCGAGGGTACATCTGTGTGACCCTGTTGGTTTGGTCAGCGGTCTGAAGTGAATTCCTTTCCAAGAACTTCTGTCAGTCCCTGGTGCCGCCTGTGAGACAGAGGACTGTTAGATGTACCTGCTGCCAAGTCAGCCATATTTTCCTGTGGGCCAGTGGTCTGGACCTTTTGGACAGCTCCTGTCGAGACAGTCGTGTTATCCAGGGAAGGAAAGCCAATTGCCAAGACGGTGAGTCACCAAGGGATTTAATTTCCGGGTATTATGTGTTGGTTATCAGTATTCTTGGTTGCGTAATAGTTCTAATGTTTTCCGACAGGCTTTTCTGTTCACGTAAAAAGCTGCAGTTTCCCAGTTTTGATGCCCGGACAATAGAGTTTTGATTCGTCCTGTGAAGTCTGGCTGGACTCCTTTCCGCTCTTCAAGAGTTAGTGACACGATCCCCACCCGACAGTTGGGGGGGGGGGGTCCTGCTTCTGCTTGTAACCGGATTGACTGGTCTGTGGCCACTGCCGTTTGACCCGTGTTAAGTGGTTTGTAACCACTGGAATTATCAGACCTATGGGACTGTTTAGAAACAAGAAGACATTGGATGCTGGTTGTATTAACAGTGGTTATGTTTGATATAAAGACATTTCTTTAACAGTTATAGTGTTTACATTTAAGATTAAATTCCGGTGTCATGTGACTGTTATAAAACCGTGGTAATAGCAGTCACGTGTCCTGCAGTTTCAGAGAAATTATGTTGATGCGAAAGACTTTTTTTTGCAGCAGTTGATTTAGAAAAGCATTTATCTGGTGATGTTGTCGATGCAAGCACAGACGTTACTGTGTGTTGTGATAAAAACTTTAGGGTTGGGATACGCCTGTATAGCCTTGTGAAATCTACAGGTAGTTTGTAGTGTATAATGCTTTGTGAAAGTTATTTAGACGTGTGTGTGCGTGTCCTATGTAATAAAGTGGGTGTTTTGTAGTTGAATAAGAGCACGCATGTCGATACAAGCACACTGGAAGGTAATGAATTATATTGTGTGTACCTGTATGTACACACCCAAAGTTCCAGCCCACTACTTCCCAATCCCCAACAATCCAAAAGCCAAACTGTACAGTATGTATAACGCTAATCAGAAATTGAAATCTTATTCAACAAAAGTATCCAGTCACTGAATAAAACACGGTCGCCTTAGGAACAGATCGGAATAAGGAAATGTGTGAGATAAGAATGCAAAAATATGTATTATGTTGAGTCTTCTTGGCAGTAACAACCGTATATAAAAACCAAGAAAATCTTGTATCTCCTCTTGACAGTCGTGTATTTATAACCAGCAAATGTAGCCTCAAGAGTGCAGCAGGAGGGTGGGGGTGGGGGTGGCGTAAGGGTGGACATCAATACTTTCACTCACCGTGAACACCACTCCCGTGTAGTTTTTGTCGAAGCTGGGAGGTTTACTTGAGTTGTAAATGACATTGACTTGTCCAAAGTACGGTGCACTGTCGTTCACGTCGATGATATGGATGGTGACAGTCACGACAGCTGTAGGAACAAATATGCAGTGACTGAAGGTGACATTCAGCTCCAGCCTCAAAGAGATAAAAAAAATGTAAGTGTTCTGTGCTGATATGATAAAATTATTATATACAGTGTACTAGTTATTAAGGTTTTACCACTTTGAAATCCTTAAAAAGGCACAACAAACCAGGATATTTGCAACATTTGGATCTACTCAGGGGTAAGAGGGAACAGTGCTCTATAAAGGGTAATCCAGGAACTTTACATGTAAATAAAAAGACCTGAATCTTTAAAAGACCGTAAAACGACTCCTCTGACATTGAAAAGGACCTTCAAGAGGGTAGTGTTTTTGACTTCTTTTTGGTGAAAAACATTGCTTGTCTAAATACTCGCAATGTTGACATTTATTCTTATTCTTACACTTAAACACTGTATTTCAGAAGATAAATAGAAAGTTTGAATACATGCAAACTATGGGAGTCAAACACAAAAGAGTGTTTTTATTGAACTATTGTGTATTATTAGTTGAATAGAGCTTAATTTTATTCAATTTTCATTTATTCAATAATGATAATAACAAAAGGATTCTTCTAGAGCGCTATTCCCCCGAAGGGCTCAATGCGCTTTACAAAAACAACGAAGACAGCCACAGTATCACACAGTATATCAGACACTAGACGTAACCACATAAAACCCACCAAGAAAGCAACCATAAACCACGCTCGCAATCTCTCACTATTTTTTCTCTCTCTCTCACCCTAGCGCAGCGTTACCGACCTGCTCGGTACAGTCAGTGAAAAGCGAGGTGAAAGATGGTTTTGATGTTTTGAATGAAGCAAGAGATGGGGCATCGCGGAGCTTAGCCAGCAGCGAGTTCCAGACATCGGGGGCAGCAAAACTAAAAAAACGCTGACCGAACGCTTTCAGAAGTTTTTCGGAGGACCTGAGTTGTCTAGCAGGGCGGTGGGTGGAAAGAACAGACGACAGATACGGTGGGAGTTTACCATCAAAGTGACGATACACGAGCACAGCTGTCTTGTACTGAATGCAGAACTTTACTGGAAGCCATTGAAGTTCTTGGAGCAGGGGTTTTACATGCTCCCGCTTTTATTGCCTCCAGACAAGTCTCGCGGCCTGAAGTCGAGCGAACTGTTCAGCAGGGAGACCTACAAGCACAGAGTTACAGTAATCCAGGCGAGAAGTAGCAGTGGAGGATATGAGTCTAGCAGCAGCTTTAGCGGACAGATAGGGTCGGATGCAAGAAATCCTCCGGAGCTCAAGAAGAGTTACCCGACACACAGAAGCGTCGGATCAAGCTGTACACCGAGATACTTGACAGTGTTTGAAAAGAATTGTTTGAAAAGAATTGTTTCACCTCCAGCGAACTCACAGTCGGCAGAACATAAGCACAATAGACATACAATAGAACATAAGCACTTTCATCAAATAATATTCTCTGCATGCGATGGTGACATGAATTTATTTAAGATAGCCATTTCCTTTAAAAGATAAAATTATTAATTCCAGTGGACAGTACTAATGGTACTGCAGTGTTGAAAATTAAAGCATCCATTCATTAAAAAGCTTATAAAGGTTGTCACATGTCACCCTAGGCTATTACCTGTCACTCCTATGTAAGCCTTTTAGCTCCTCCCTTTGTAGCTAGCAGGGGAGAGATACGTCATCACCAGGCTGACCGCTCCACCCACAATCGACACCTGGGTGTACGGGCATTGGCCAGGTTAATCATTCTGCTCTCCCTAGTCTGGCTAGAACCGGTTTACTTGAGGGTAGTGCGTCAGAACGCTTACTACATAAGGAGGTAAAAATGTTAGATCGGGAGGGAGGAGAGAGGGGAGGAGAGAAGGAGCGCCAAGGGTACCGACACAGAATACAGAGAGGGACGTGCACCTAGGAAGAGACCCAGTGAAGCGACCACGTGCTAGCCTACGGACCTCAGTCGCCATCTTGCCAAAAGGAAGACTCCAGCTCTCTTGCAGTTACGAGTGTAATCTGCTGACCGCCTCGACGGACTGAGACGGAAAGAGACCACTGGACGTGCCTTATAAGTAAGGTCTGCTCTTACTTAAACTTATCTTAGAGTCGGGGACTCGCGTTGATGTAAGATAAGTGTTTTTATCCTGCCGGAGACAGGGGATGTCATAGCTAGCAATTGGGCAAGTGTGCCAGTAGACGGGACTGAGTGTAGCGTGGCTGAAGCAATGGCGTAGCTTATTTTGTGGGTCGCGGAATAGCTGTAGTGTCGGTAGCGACAAGATTTGGTGCTTGGTCATCAGTCACGTGTCGCATTGGTGTGTTGCAGTAAAGCTGTTGGTACGGTAGTGACCAGAGTTGGTGCTCTGTAACGGTCGCTTCTCGTATCTGTGTACTGCGGTAAAATAGTGACCAGAGTTGGTGCTCTGTTGTCAGTCACGTGTCGCATTGGTGTACTACAGTAAAGCTGTTGGTACGGTAGTGACCAGAGTTGGTGCTCTGTAACGGTCGCTTCTCGTATCTGTGTTCTGCAGAAAAGTAGTGTTTCAATAGTGACAAGAGTAGGTGCTCTTTGGTGGTCACTTATTGATTCAGTTTGATAGCTTTGATATTGTGTATCGCAGAAGTTGTTGATGCAGTGGTGACAAGAATAGTAGCTCTATTGTCAGTCACTTATTGTACGTGTGTATTGAGCGGGATCATAGGCCGGTTTGGCAGTTTGGTTTCCCTCTTGCATTGATTTGATTATTTCCTTTGTCTGTTGCACGTGGTATGACGTCATCAGGCAGCGTCTTACCCTAGACACGAGCACGGTGATTCTTTGTAAATACTTTGTAGATATTTGATGTTGTCGAGCCAGTTAGTGTTTTGAAATATATGCTGAATAACAGTTCGCTGCAGTTGTGTGATTTACGAGGGTGGGGGCTCTTGAGCAAGAAGTGTTTTGCCTGTGATAGACTGAGCGAGCGTGTCGAAGTATGAGAATCTTTTCCCTCGGAAGATTGCTCTAGTTGTTCACATTATTTCACAGCATCGTCACCCTTTGGTTTAGAAACCACTGACCTAAAGCAGAAAAGGTTTTGGTGACGATTGCTAAATTAAATCTACACTTACAAGATCACCATAAAAGTTGTCCAGTAATTCTGGCTAAGTCGAGTCCAATAAGATAAGGTACCCGCCCGCCGTGACATAGGTATTTGGTGATTATTCACAACACACACACCACACACCCTCCCACGCACACACACAACACACCACACCCCACACACCACACACACACGACCCCACACTACACACCCCACACCCCACACACCAGGTGGGGGGATACCTGATCCCATCAGCAAACCAAGCACCAGAAGCACTCCCTGACCAGGTGGTGCAACTGAAGCTTGTGCCAGAATGTCCAGCAAAACCAAAGCCAGGGACTTAACTGGGTCAGGAAAAGGCGTCTGATGCGAACCCCGAAGTTCCGAATCACATGTTTGGTACCTCGCCCACCTACCTTTCACCCTTGACTGCGCCCATGACAGGTACACGAGTCGGTACTGGAAGTTCCAGCAGCATCACTCGCCAAATTATCAGGATGGCACCCCTGTGGTACATCTCCTGCCATCAGCTGACACCCTTTCTTATTCTGCTGGGCAATGAAATTGCTATCAGAACCAGAAGCAACAGCATCCTATTGGGTCGGGTGGTGCCTTGCAGGCAACACTTCCACCATCGACCACCTGCCCCACAGAGCGAGCTCGTCGGTCCTGGAAGCCCAGGAGCAGTGTCATCCGGCAGCAACACAGACTGGGACTCGAAGCTTGAGGGGCTGAATTCCCCGGCTGGTGCAAGCATGGCATGCGCCGCCATATTGTATTGTCTCTCTCCCCAGTGTATCTAAACTGTCGATCACCCCATAAAAGTCTTCCTTAGTTCTGTAAGGTTACTTTTGTGATCCTTGGTTGATAAGTGTAAACACACAATAGCTGTTTATCTTAAGGTTGATTTAGGATCAGCTTTGTTATGTTGTCAGGAAGTTTTGGGACTGCTTAAAATCACCGCAATTTAGTTAGTGAAAAGTTTGATGTTCTTGTCTGGGTTGGTCATGTTGAGTGCAACTGTTAACAGGGCAGAATGCCACCTGCTTTCTGCTAATTTTATGCTTACATGTGTATTATCACTCAATTGAATTCATTGTAGCTGTATTTCATGGAAGGGATAATCTCTAGAATAGCTTTAATCACTGTTTTCAAACATCAGCTGCATTTTAATTAATGTTTCCATTGCAGTATATACCGGTACGAAGACCTGAACTGGTATTCCAGCACGAACCACCCCTTCTATGTCTAATTAAAATCCAAATTTCTCAGCTGAATTAGTGGATTCATCCCCAAAACCACTTTCCCCCAGTATAATTCACATCACATAATGTTTCTTTTGACATATTCCGAGATCGCGTTTGTCTTCCTAAAACCTTTCGAAGAGAGTTATGTATAGGATTCGGTGTGCAGTTAAGTGCTTTTTGCAGCTTTCAAAAATCTGGATTTTCGGTGTATTTCGGAGAGACTGTCATTACTGTCTACTTTTAAAAATAGCATCAATAAACCTTTATGCATTAGGGGTTATGTTTATTGATCATGATTCAGACTATTAAGCACAAGCACACAGATTTTAGTGTACTGAAGACAACTTAATCTTGGAACGGTAACTCCGTTTCAGTTTAGCTTCACCATCTCTCATTCTGTCACCGCAGTTACAGGTGGACAGAGACACGGAATACCTGTAAGAAAACACGCATTAAGTAGATGGTATGTTCAACAATGAGACGAACGTGTTCCTGCATGCGTGCCTAGATGTGCGTTTGTGTGTGCTTAGATTGTGTGTGTGTGTGTGTGCGCGCGTTTCTCTCTTCTGTGCGTGTGAGAGGGAGAGAGTATGTGTTGACGCGCAAAGGCAAATAGAGAGTAAGTCTGTCAGCGACAGAGATCAAAACACGGTGGCACAGGGCTCGTGGACAAGCATGGCGGCTGTAAAATGAGTGAAACATCAGCCAATGACTAAGGCCGTTGTGTTTGCGTTGTGTGTGACGCCCGTGCGTTGCTTCACCTGAGTTTGGATTGGGGGCGACGGCTGGAAACGCTGAAGGTGCGCCGTCCCTGGCAACCACATTGATAACGTGATAAGATTGTTCTTCGCGGTCAAAACTTCGCTTGCTTCTAATGACAGCAGACCGGTCGTCAATCCTGGCTATTGTGAAATTTGGGTTGTTGCTTCCATCAACGATCTCAAATGTCAGCTGAGGAAAACACAGACACACACCACAATCATCATGCATACAAGAGGGATCACGTTTTCATACTTCCATTATTAAATTACTTTTCTCCAAAAGATCCTCTTTTAGCCAGGAAGCACACACCTTTTGTTTGCTGGCTGTTATTACAAAGAAACTGTAGAGTCATTCTGGATTTTCTTTGGTACAACTAGAGTTGCTATATATTTCCCCTATGCATTTTTCTTTATCAATGTCACCTCTGTCTCACCCGCTCCCCAACTTTTCGTTGAAGTTCAAAAACAATATCTCCAACAAGTTACTGATTTTCAATAAAGAATGTCAAAATTCTTCCCTCTCCCTTGTTCGCTCTCAAACAAGTAAACAGACAGACAAAAACCTTGCTGTAGAGAGGAGTGATGTCCGCATCTTGGCCAGTGATTGTCACACAGTCTTGTCCACTGGGTAAATTCTCAGTCACAGACCCCTGGAAGCGGCCGTTCGTGTCCGTACCGCTAAAACTTGGCCTTTTGTTGTTAGCGTCGATTAATTTCACTTCCAGGTTGATCTCAGTTGTCAAGGTGACGGGACCATAATTCTGTACAGAGTTAAAAAACAAAAAGGCAAGACAAAGGCTAACATAAAAGTTACATGCTGAAAGCTGTAGGTCAGTCATATTCTAAACACTGTGGATTTATAAGTTAGTGTTTTGAAACGCTTTTCAAGTCTTGAAACAGCTCGGAGCCGGTCCTGCTCAAGGTCTTGGGCGGATAGAATGGCTTTCTATTTTTCGAAACCTTGCAACCCTGCCAGCCACTATCATGAACATCAGAGCAAAAGGTCAAACGATTTCAGCCACGGGGTCAAGATGACTGTGTCGTGCCGCCTGGAAAAGCCGCCGCCTTCAATCGAAGCTTTCTTTCTTCTTTGAAACCACGAAAACATTGAAGCGGCTAAGCTGGCCAGTCGAATACGCTCTGAATCACCAATAAAATTTTGATCAATCCACGGCCTGAATGTTTCTTTTATGAGTATTTGGTCTAAGGACAGCAGTGGTGGCGTTTCCCAGATCAAGAATTTCCTACAAAACCTTTTTTTTAAAACCAGGGTGAGTGCACGAAAACAACTGAATTCATCCCCGATTTCGTAAAAGGGACACAAGTGGCATATTCTACACCAGCAGTCACGCTAACGCAGGGTGGACTGGGAATTGGTTTATTTTGCATGCCTGACGCACTTTTAAAAATCACGCATTTTCTTGTTGCATTGCGTAACGCATATGCCAAAAAAAAAGTTTTGGCGGTTGTTGGTTTCTCAGCTAGTCTTCTTACACAGGTCGCTGAATCAAACCATTGTTTTTTGCAGCCAAAACGAAACAATTTCCCGAGCTAAAACCTGTTTCACATAGTCACTTATTAATTAGGTGATTGTTCAATAAGCTATAATATTGACAATTTTTTTTTGCATGTCTGGCCCATTTTTAAAAGTCACGCATATGCAAAAAAAAAAAAAAAATGGGCGGTTGTTTCCCAGTTTCCCGAGCTATAGACTGTTTCACATAGTCACCTTTGAAATAGGTGATTATCCAGTAAGCTATAAAATTGACATCATTTCTAGTCGCACACATTTTTGCTCAGGCTGTGCGTATGGTGAACGCAGTTTCGTAAAACCTAGCGCGATCTCTGCTGTACCTGAACGCTTACACATAATGTACAATTTGCTGCTGACACAAGCCATAAGTGTCAAACCACATGCCGCTACAAGTTTTACAATCTAACCATCCAGCCTCCATCTTTGCATGCAAATGTCTGCATCATCACCTAAAGCAATCGCCAGCAAAGAACCCCTAGCCGCATGTAGATGCTTACCAAACACCGCAGGCGGACCGTATGTTTCTGGTTCTGCTCGTAGTCGAACTTTCCTCTGGAGTACACGCTGACCATGTTAGGTGACACGTCAGACCTTCTGATGGTGAAGAACTCAGAAGTGTCCCACGTCCCGGGCAAGGCGTCAGCCAGCTGGAAGTCTACACGGGGGTCGTTTAGGTTGGAGTTGCACGTCACATTTTGTATGACTGGAGCACCTTCAGCAGCCATTTCACTAATCTGGCAACATCGAAAAAAATAATGTGTGTGGGTCTGTCACGTTACGGATGGTTTTCTTCAGCGCTGTATTGTTCGTTGTATTCTTTTTTTTAAGATCGTCTCACTTCCTTTCATTCATTGAATTGATAGTAAGCTTCCTTTCATTCATTGAAGGATTGACACGTTAGTGACGCATAAAATTGTGTAGTCATAGAAGGAAAGACGTCACGCATTCTTTCATAGAAACGCGTAAATATCAGCTTCGAGAAACCAATGAGAAGGTGTAAATCGGGTTGTGAAGGGAAACAGAGAAAACTTTGGGGAGGAAGCCTAACGCTTCGAGAGTTTTGAAGAGAAGCTACAGAAGTCAGACGTGTGTTGCAAGCTTGCGAACCTTGCCAACGTTTTTTTCCTACAGAACTAGACGCGTTGCTATTCCAGAGAGAATATTCTTCGGTCACTGGAAGGAAAGGTAGACTTCGTGTAGCGACAAAACTCATTCGGGAATCATAGCTCG
>SMGT01001702.1:0-10976 GCA_004794575.1 Lanistes nyassanus | reverse complement strand
TCATTTCCTGATGTGAACATTCTCCTTTTTTTGGATTAACTGTTCTGTTCCGGGTTTTGGATAACACATTTTCCGCAAGTAGCCTGTTACGATAGCACATTGACTCATATGAATTTAATTGTATGCTAGTTGTGTTACTCAGTGTTCAGACAATTGTATCGTGTCTCAAACTGTTGCTATCACGCTCACACACACACACACACGCACTGTTACGTATTTGTTCAATTGCACCATTCTTTCCTCTACTTTCATTCTTAATGTTCATAGTTCAATAAATGTGTAAAGTTATCTGGCCGTGTACCTTTTGGTTGAAAAGGTGAGGGTCTGCACTAGGCGTATGTTTCTCGTGTTTCCTTCCCTAGAATTCTAGCACACCCCACAAAACGTTACAGGGTCGGTAGAGAAGAGAGGTGAGGGAGGGGGGAACGTCAGCTGCGGTGCGTCAGTTGTGTGCGCGCTCAGGTGAGCCGTACGTGGGGAAGGATTGATTATACAATGTTGGTTTTTGATTTTCTTGGCGAGAGATACTGATCCCCCAGAGGACAGTGGGAGCCGTGCCTTTCCTAACCGAGGGTATCTCTGTGTGAGTCCCTGTTGGTTTGGTCAGCGGTCTGAGGTGAATTCCTTTCCAAGAACTTCTGTCAGTCCCTGGTGCCGCCTGTGAGACAGAGGACTGTTAGACATACCTGCTGCCAAGTCAGCCATATTTTCCTGTGGGCCAGTGGTCTGGACCTTTTGGACAGCTGCAGTCGAGAAAGTCGTGTTAACCAGGGAAGGAAAGCCAATTGCCAAGACGGTGAGTCACCAAGGGTTTTTGGTTCCTTGTATGAGTTGGTTATCAGTTTTCTTGGTTGAGTAATAGTTCTAATGTTTTCCGACAGGCTTTTCTGTTCACGTAAAAAAGTTCCAGTTTCCCAGTTTTGATGCCCGGACAATAGAGTTTTGATTCGTCCTGTGAAGTCTGGCTGGACTCCTTTCCGCTCTTCAAGTGTTAGTGACACGATCCCCACCCGACAGTTGGGGGGGGGGGGGGGTCCTGCTTCTGCTTGTAACCGGGTTGACTGGTCTGTGGCCACTGCCGTTTTACAGAAGGTAGACGCTGCTACCCGTGTTAAGTGGTTTGTAACCACTGGAATTATCAGACCTATGGGACTGTTTAGAAACAAGAAGACTCTTTTTCGTTAGACATTGGATGCTGGTTGTATTAACAGTGTTTATGTGGTTGATATAAAGACATTCCTTTAACAGTTATAGTGTTTACATTTAAGATTACATTCACGTGTCATGTGACTGTTATAAATCCGTGGTACTAGCAGTCACGTTTTCTGCAGTTTCAGAGAAATTATGTTGATGTGAAAGACTTTTTTTTCAGCAGTTGATTTAGAAAAGCATTTATCTGGTGATGCTGTCGATGCAAGCACAGAGACGTTACTGTGTGTTGTGATAAAAACTTTGGGGTTGGGATACGCCTGTATAGCCTTGTGAAATCTACAGGTGGTTTGTGGTGTAGAGTGCTTTGTGAGAGGTATTTTGACGTGTGTGCGCGTGTCCATGTAATAAAGTGGGTGTTTTGTAGTTGAATAATAGCACGCAGGAGTGCGTTTGGGGGAGTGAAAGTGCACGTTCTTTATACCCGGTACATGACAACAATGGCTGAGGACGAACCTGCCGATACAAGCCCTCTACTTCCCAATCCCCAACAATCCAAAAGCCAAACTATACAGTGTGTATAACGCTAATCAAAAATTGAAATCTAATTCAACCCAAGTATCCAATCACTGAATAAAACACGGTTTCCTTAGGAACAGATCGGAATAAGGAAATGTGTGCGATAATGCTACAATATGTATTATGAAGAGTCTTCTTGGCAGTAACAACCCTATATCAAAAGAAAGAAAAACCTGTATCTCCTCTTGACAGCCGTGTATTTATAACCAGCGAATGCAGCCTGAGGCCTGACTGAGTGCGGCAAGAGGGTGGGGGAGGGGCGTAAGGGTGGACATCAATACTTTCACTCACCATGAACACTCCCGTGTAGTTCTTGTCGAAGCTGGGAGGTTTACTTGAGCTGTAAATGACATTGACTGTCACACTGACCGTACTGTTTAGCCGAGGGACGCCTTTGTCCTCAGCCATCACTCTCAGACTGTACTTAGTCTGTAAAATACACACAAAGTATAAGAAACTGTAAAAAGTACAGATTTGTTCTGAGTACAAGACACAAACATCTGAACTCTCTATTGTTATGTAGAGTATTTGCATGTTATCCTAAAACCAGGAAATTAATACCATGAAATAAAAGCTTGAACAAATATCTTGAAAGCTATTAACAATAATATCAGATCAATAAGGTGACTGAAATGGAAACTTGACAAAAATTATAAGCTCTTTGCTTTGAAGAGTCTATAGCGAAAAGATGCACTGGTGACAAATATGAACAGAAAACTGCGGGCTGGGGGTGAGTTGGGAGGAGTAGTCAAGGGTTTTTTTGTTCCTGCTAAGCGTTCCCAAAAGTTAATATCAACGTTGTATAGATGTTACCAGACATCATTTGTAACAACTGTCTCCTCACCCCTTGCGGAAGTATTTTGTTGAGGGAGATGAAACCGTTAGAAGAGACGATGCCAAACATGTTGTCGGGGTGGCTGGTCAGGGAATATTCGATCTCGGCGTTGGTGCCGATGTCCTTATCGCTGGCACGGACTGTTTGAATGACCGCTCCGACCTTGGTGTCGAAAGTGATGTTGGTGATGTATTCTGTTTTGTCGAAGACTGGAGCGTTGTCGTTGATGTCCTCGATCTGCACTCTGAACGCACACCAATCCTCTAGAGGGGGGCTTCCACCATCGCGGGCAATGACAGTTACCTGTTGGATACGGACATACATTTTCCAACTGTAAAGGTGGAAAGTGGGAACGTGTTATGCGCTAATTCTCAATTAGGGATCAAAATTGACAAAGGGGTTCATGCTGCGCCAGTAGGCAGCCTGAAATACGCCGCTCAGCGTGGAAGACAAATGGCAAGCGAGGCATCCCATAAGCCCTCACTTCATGTGTGTGCGCAGTGGACAAGGGCAGTGAGTTCTGTGGCCTCCCCCCCCCTCCTACACACACTTTCCGGATATCGGTTGGAATCCAGCGTGAAATGCTGGCTTTCGGGATCTCTCGCAAACGATCAGCCTGCAGTGTGAGGAACAAACGTAGACTAGGGGTGCCACCTAAAGGGCGCATACGATACCTGTACTCATGCAATGGTCAAACTGGACAGTTGACCATGTCAGGTGGGGACGGGTCACCAGGGCACTGATTTTTTGCCAGAAATTGAGCCAGAAAAGACAGAAAAGAAATTATCCGGTTCTCTGCGCACATCGGCCGTCACCCCGGAGAGGGTGTGAACGGCGGCCAGATGGAAGCATGAGTAAGAAAACTATCTTCAAAGTCAAGTCTGTCAGAGAGGAGGACACGCAGCGCCTACAGAACCAGAAAAATGTCCAAATTAAATGTAAAACAAGGGAACTGTACCAAGCTAGAAAGGGACACAGACGAAGACAATCTACATGTTTCGGGGCACTACCCCTTCATCAGGACGACACAAAAACGACGAAAACACGAAAAGGAAAAAGACTTAGCTGCAGTAGATGTGGCGCGTTGGCTGCAAAGCAGGAGAATGACCAAGGGACAGTGAGTAAGAAGGGTTAAAAAGAGGGGCAGCCAATCGCAAGGTGGGTAGGAAAGGGTAGAGAAGGGTGGGGGTGGAGAGTGGGCGGGGGAGAAAGAGAAAGCAGCGCGGGTAAGGGGGCGTCGGTGAGACAGAGAGAGAGAGTGGGAAGGAGGTGAGAGAAAAAGTTAGAGATGGAGGGGTGAAGGGGTTAAGGGAAGGGAGGGGGAGGGTCAGTGTTTTAGGTTGAGTCCAGTAGGTGCCATGGTACCGAAATGGGTAATGAAGTAGGACTCCATATTCTTGCGGTCAATGGAGTCGCCCTTCATTTTCCAGATACCACAGACCCTCATGTTGTCAGCTGTGTGTGGGGGTGTGCTGAAGTGACGTGCAACTGGTGTGTTTCTGCGGTGGGGCCCGTGTAGCTGTTGCGGATGTTATGTTCCAGCCAACCCATGAAGAGGCAAGCATAACTAGGGCCCATTTTGGTTCCCATCGCCACGCCGCTAATTTGGTGGAAACACTGGCTGTCAAACTCGAATGTGTTGAGTTTGAGGACAAACTCCGCCAACCTAATCAGAGTGTGTGTAGGAGGGTGGGGTCGCTGCGTGAGTGGAGGAAGAAAGACAGTGCACTCAAGCCATCAGTGTGGGGTATGGATGTGTATAGGGATGTGACGTTAAGGGTGAAGAGGGGGGTGGGTGTGAAAGTGTGGGAGGAATTGAAGTGGTGCAGGAGTCTGAAAGTGTCTGTGGTGTCCTTGGTGTAGGTGGGGAGCGACTGGGCGATGAGCTGAAGTATGGTGTCTAAATAATGGGAAATGTTCTCTGTGGGGCAGCTACAAGCAGAGACAATGGGTCGGCCAGGGTTGTTATCTTTATGTATTTTGGGCAGTAAATAGAAGGACGGTTGTTTCGTGTCTCTCTTGATGAGAAGTTTGGCTGATGGTGGTAAATCGGCCGAGTCAATGGAGGTGCGGATCACTTTAGAGATCGTTTTTGTGTCGGCCGCAGGTGTATGGCCAGAGTGAGGCTCGTAGAAGGTGGTGTCACGTAGCTGCCGGTGTGCCTCGGCTATGTATAAATTGCGGTCCCAGACGACGATCGCACCGCCTTTGTCGGCTGGTTTGATGACGATGTCAGTGCGATGCCGGAGGGACTCAATGGCTTGAAACTCGTGTATTGACAGGTTGCTGGGACGGACGGGCTTAGGGCGAAGGTGGGATATTTCGATGCGGCACTTCTTGATGTAATGTTCCACATGTGTGGAGAGGTCGTGTGGTGGTTCCCGTGGCCTGCGAGGTGCGAACAGTCGGAGAAAGATATCGTCTGTCGTCGAAGGGGGAGGCTTCGGCACTGATTGAAGTGCAGCCATCCACGCAGGGTGCGGAAAAAGCGGTCGCAGTCAAGGAGTGTTTGGTAACGGCTGGTGAAAGGCCGGAGGGGGATAAATTTCAGATTCTTGGCCAGCACCGATTTCTCGGCATCAGTCAAGGGGAGGGTGTCAGGGATACATTTAACTAGGTTGGAGTGTGGGAGGGCTAGAGGTGGTGGTGGGGACCGAAAGCAGAGAGGCCACGGGGAGAGGGGGGCTGGAAGGGGGATTTTTTCTAGACCCGCAACGATCCCGTGTGAGTGTGGAGAGCTTGCGATTTTTCGTGTAAAGGCATTCGCGGTAGACCAGTTGATTATGTGTGTGGACTAAGGAGGTAACTAAGGTGAAGGAAGCAGGAGGGAGGAGAGAAAGAAGGTTTTTTTGTAGGTGGAGCGAGCAGTGCGAAGTGAAGTGAGTTTGGTGTCTAAGTAAGAGATTTGGGAGCGGATGAGTTTACGGCTAGTAGAGATAAGGATGCGATTAGTAATGGGTAAGATGGAGGTTTTAGTGGGGTCAGATGGGGAGTGACGTAGGAGAAAGCCTTTCGGAGTAACTTTTAAGCGGAGACAGGTTTTGAGAAAAGTGAGATGGCTAGCAGTACGGGTCAGTTTGAAGGTGGTTCTAGCATAGGTGATAGCAAGGGAGAAGAGTAGGGGAGACGGGTGCAGGAAGAAGAGAGAGGCAATGAGACTGGCAAAGAAACGGGTGAGGGGGTTAGAGGTCGCCATAACGGAAAAGTATCTAAAAAAGGTAAGCTCCTGTGGGCTTACTTAAAAGCTTTTTCTTTTATAAAAAGGTCCCAGGTCAGCACCTGACGGGAGGAAGACGCCTGGGACAGGGCAATGCCATGGATCACCTAGGCAACAAGGGTCATGTTGCAGTGCAAGGGTAGAGAGGACTGCAAATCTCTGAACCCACAAAGCAGAGATGGACAAGTGGACAGCCGAAGTCGATTTCGACAATTGTTTGGCCAAGTCCACCCCCCATGGCCTGGTGGGGTCTATCCCATAGCCTCGGCACCATTCCATCCAACGTGTCCAGCGCGCGTAATACACCTTGGTCATGGAACTGCAGCAAGCAATAGTCAGGAAGTCAAAAGGGGAGGAAGTTCCCTGACTCAAGGCGGGGCTGCCTACAAGAACCACGCATGCAGATGCAGAAACTGGGGGTTGAAGTGGAGGATGCTGGACTGTGGCTGCAGGAGGGGCTTCCACTGGGAACCGCAAATGAAAACAATCGATGTGGCCGGGTGCAGAACGCACCGTCCAGGCAACAGCGACGAACGTCATGCCAAGGAACGTGAACGTGTTCCACGGCGCGAGTGGCGACTTGCTGAGGTTACAGGAAATCCCCGGCTGTCATGCCTGAGACACTGCGAGCTGTGTGTGCATTTGGCACAGAACAGTTTCTGCTGCAAGGATCACCCAGTCATCCAGGAAAACCCTGAAGAATATTCCCTGCTCACGCAACAGAGCACAAAACTCCTGGGTCACCATGGTGAAAACCCAAGGTGCAAGTGAGAGGTTAAAGGACAGTTGCTCGAAATTGGTAGATGGATGTACACCGAACAAAGTGAAGTTTGGGTGCGACAGGCAAGTGAGTACATGAAGGTATGCATGGGTTAAGTCCAGGGATGTGACGTAATAGCCCGGATGGAGAGCCTCCTGGAAGGAAGCTGGGGTCTCGATCCAGAAGTGGACCTTCTGCAAGAAGCATTTGAGCGGAGACAGGCTGAACCCTGCTCGAATCATACTGTGCATCCAGACACTGTGAGCCTTACCCACCTCTGGGATGGGACTCGGGGCAAGCTTAGGCTTCTTGGAAGGTGCTGGCCACGGCCCACCAGCTGATCACTTGCGTGACCCCCGGGAGACTAGCCTGGAGCTGAGCTGACGTTCTTGACTGGTGGAAGTGAGCCCCCTCCCCGCCACCTGTTGGTGTAGGGACTGACATGGGGGAAGGAAGTCAGAACTTCTGGCAGAAGGTTGGCAGAAGTTGCCTTTGGTCAACAGCAGAAGCCATGCCACTGCTAACGCAGTGCCAGCCCCATGAAGGGCGGCATGCGTAAGCAGATTTGCTGCTCGCGAGAAGCCGGAAGATGAACCAACGAGCATTTGGACTCATCCTGTGTCACTGCTGGTATGCACTGAAAGACCCCCTCCACAGGAAGTACGCTTGACTGGCGACAGGAGGGTGGTCACTATCCCAACCATGACCGTGTCAGAGGAGTGAGGCTCGTGAACTCGGGCGGAACCAGAGTAGAGTTGCCGCCATGAGTCGTGGGATTTTCCAGAAGTGCACATTCTTGAAACGCTGATGCAGTGCAGCGCAGTGATGGTCGTCGCAGAAGGGACAGCGCTTGAGAAAGTCAGCTTGAACTGGCCAGTGAGCTGTGAGTACGGGTGGAGCGGTGTGCGCATGCGAGGAGGGGCCATACCAGGGTTATTAGTACAAATGTTCTTGTTTGGAAGGTGTACATAGGGATCTCTACTTGAGAATCGCCACTTTTGGGTCACGGTACAGTACTGTGACAAGAAAATGATCGTTGTTAAATACTGTATATGAATATTAAATAGAACGTGCATAAACAAATTGTCACGACACCAATCAGGCGTACAGAAAATAAACAGTACTGATAAAATTGAGGAAAGAAGATGCGAGAAAAGCTGAGAAGATTGGAAAAAGCAAATACCGACCCCAGCGGGCGAGATCAGACCTGAATGTATTTGTCCATGTTAGCAGCCTCTCTGTCGATTCTGCCCGCCACGTAAATAGTTCCGTTTTTAGCATCGATCTGCAGGTATTGGTCAGGTCGCACCAGAGAGTAGTACACTGCGCCATTCGCCCCACTGTCTTGATCTACTGCTGACACCTGGTGAAAAAAGTTAATGAATAAACTAGTTCGAACTAAAAAAAAGTCTTTCAGAAGTGACAGCAAAGAGAAACACTCATTGCTCACTCATCATGACACACACACACTCTCTCTCTCTCTCCTACACTCTCCCTCATACATACTCTACTCACACTGTTTCTATGTCACGTTCACAAACTCGGAGAAAATTACTTTATTCAGCCGACACGCTATCATGCACATATATGTAGGTTTGGTACTTTGTAATTGGCAACTTTCATGGATGTGAGGGAGACGGCTTGGGTTATCGTTAGTGCAGTTCATGTTAACTGTCCTAAGAACGCTTTCACTAAACGTTTTCTGTTTTAGTCCAGATGCAGTATGACAGTGCACCTGCTTGCAAATTTGTGGCGATTGACGTGGGCTTAATGGGACCAATTCTCGCGAAAGCCCGGAAGTAGTGGTGCGGTTAACGATTGGTCCAGGTCGACGGAACCAGTCTTACAATACTTATTCTAAGCCCTGAACCCTCACTTGTAAGAATTCTCTGTCCCTCGTAAAATGCACAAAGAAAATCTTTTCTTTTAATAAAGGAAACTGTCCTGTAGTGAGAATGAATGCAATGCATGAGTTAGAGGCACATTACCCTAGCGGACAAGCAGGAGACCTTGATGGACCTGCAGGACTGTGTGTGTGGAATTTTTACTATTTCGTTGCGCAGTCCGTCATCAAAAAATCGTAAGTAGCTAGAAAACTTATATTTCCTTGGAAAAAGCCACTCATTTATTTCTCGTTCGATTTAAGTTTCTTTTATTTTCTCTTTATTTTCAACTTTCGTTGTCACTTGTGAAGGTAAGGAGTGGTCCTAGGTGGTCGGGTTCCTTTTTAATTGTAAACAGGTCCGCTGGTTCCTATCTTTTCACATCTTTGATAGCCCTAAAGCGAATCCATTCCATATTCATATTCTTTATAAAAAAAAGTTACAGACACACTCACACACACACTCACACACTCACACACACTCTTACCCCCAATAACTCACTCGCCCACCCACCCACCCACCCGCATTCTCTCTCGCTCCTCCCTCTCACACATACCACACATTATTTACCTGGACGACAAAAGTGAAGTTCTGTGACTCTTCCTTGACACGGACCGAGTCGTAAGCGGAGCAGCTGGTGAAGGTGGGTTTGTAGTTGTTGAGGCCCGTCACCTGAATCACTATCAGCGTCGTGTTACTCAGGGAGGTAACTCCTCCACAGCAGGACCCGTCATCCCTGGCCGTGATGTTCAGAAAAAACTGATAGTCGTCCAGTGTGAATGCTGAGTTAAGCGTGATAATCCCAGTGGTCTCTGCCAGGCTGAACTTGGTCTGAGGCGCTGTTGGGGACACATCCCACATAAAAAGCTTATTAGATGCTTTTCAGTGCGTGCGTGCGTGCGTGCGTGCGTGCGTGCGTGCGTGTTTATATTGGATAGCATACAGATAGGCAGAAATCAGCTTAGAAATGCACAAAACTCAGTGGAATGAGCTTTATGGAAACTTAAAAACAGGTCCAGTTTTGTTCAATGAAAAACGTTCACTCAGACGCCAAAGTCAATACAATTATCTACCCAACTGTAAAAACTGATCCAAACTGCGGCGATGATTCCCTTTTGGGGGACATTTGTGACTCATTTAAAAGCTACGTGGCCTCCTTTGTTCCCAGAAAAGGCTGATGTTTAACTTCTACCAGCACATGGGATCTGTGTTATCTCACGGAAAAGTCTGGTATTTGAACACAGCACTGAGCAGACCACGTGCAGGCGATGAGATAAGAAAGTTCTTCTGTTGACTGACCTGTAAAGTTGTAGCGGACTTTGTCTCCGTCAGGGTCGATCGCCTGGACCTGTAAGATGACAGAGGATGCCGGCAGTTGCTGGAAAACGTTGTATACCTGTCCAGGTGTGTTGATAAACTCCGGTGCCTCATCGTTGACGTTGGTGACTGCAATACGTGCGCTGCTGGTACTCGTCTTGGTGGTGGGCTGGCCGTTGTCGGCGGCCAGGATGGTGAAGTCGTAGTATTTGTTCTGTAGTCTGTCGTAGTCCAGGCGTCTGAAAGTGACCCAGTGATTTCCGTAAACTCTTAAACTCTAAACAGGTGTACAAGCTGTTGCATGTATATAAACAGGTGTACAAGCTGTTGCATGTATATAAACAGGTGTACAAGCTGTTGCATTATATAAACAGGTGTACAAGCTGTTGCATGTATATAAACAGGTGTACAAGCTGTTGCATATATATATAAACAGGTGTACAAGCTGTTGCATGTATATAAACAGGTGTACAAGCTGTTGCATGTATATAAACAGGTGTACTTTCTGATGGCAAAACTACAGCTGACTAAAATTCAACAAATCTAAGTGAATAACTTTTACAAACTTACCAGATCGCAAATATTGCCATGACCCAGTAAGTGGTAATTCTCAATTAGCAATCCCTAACTGGACCTTCCAAACAAAACAGCTTCCGCAAGCAACCCTGGTAAGGCCCATCCGTGCATGTGCACACTGCCCACTGGTCAATTCAAACTGACTTTTGGAACCTGAACAACAGACCAATGGGGAGGAGGGTGGTCTGAGGGGTCATGGTAAGTATTGCTAAAGAAACACAAATTTAGACCAAGAACTTTGTATTTCTTGTCACAGTACTGTACCGTGACCCAAAAAGCGGTGAGTAGCACAAAAGGTGGGTGACCGAAAAACTTGTTAGGGTTAAGAGGAGGTGCGGCCCCACAGGTGCTGCATCACAACAGCAGCAACAGCCCCAAAGCAGCATCTTCCTGGCGGCAAGTGAGGTCTCTCGTGTAATAATGAATGAAAGTCTCGCTGTGCCAGTAGGCGGCCTGAAACACTCGGCGTGGAACTGAGTGGCGACCGAGGCAACCCAATCCCTCAACTCGTGCGGACAGTAGACAAGGCCTGCAGCCCCCACCCCTTGTTTCTGCCGAAGCATACTTTCCCCGGATAACAGTAGAATCCAGCGTGAGATGCTGGTGTCACGTGTTGGGGTCTGGTGGGTCAAGGAGATTGCACCATAGATTCCAGGTGTG
>SMGT01001701.1:0-38407 GCA_004794575.1 Lanistes nyassanus | reverse complement strand
CCTTGGGGGCCCCGGAACTTTGTACCGGCTTCCCCCCCCCCCTCTCGACGGCCCTGGTCAAAGGATAGATGGGTTTGTGTATTCGTGCTCTTGAGTGCATGCCTAGGCATGTGGCTGTTTGTGTATGCATGTCTTCGTGCTTGTTTACATTTAAGTAGGGGCGTTGAGATATTTATGAACATAGCGGGAGTGTGTAGGTTTGATTGTTGTTTGCACCAAAGGGTGGAGATGTGTAGTTGGCTAGCAGCTGTGTGATTGTGCATGAACGATTGTACGCATGTTTATATGCGTCCATGTATTGACTCGTATTTTGTACACATACAAGGATTATGTCTGTCCCTCTGTATGTACAAATTAAGTGTCGGGGCGAGGGGAGGGCGCGCAAAAAAAGCGTTCTTTCCTTTCTGAAGTTTCATGAGCCTCAGACCCTTTGTTTATGTTTATGTGCATCTGGAAGAACTATGAAATGATCGTCGTGCATTTATAATTGATGACTGTATACTGATACAACACTCGTTGGCAAGGTCATATAGATGCATAGATCTCAAATAACGGTCCATAATCCACACTTTGCAGATGTTACGCGCCCTCGTCAGATGTAGGAGCTGTGATGTATAGGGGTGTTTGTGAGCGTCCGGGATAGTTGCTTGTTCCTGCGTCAGTGTTACATCAGCCATTTTCTTTCGCCGTCAGTTGCTCAGTCCCTTGCTTAACGACTGTATGAAGTTATTGTAAAGATAATGGTTTACCCAATAACTTAACAGTTGGTATCCATCGCACTGAGGAAAACTGAATGATCAAAGGACGGGACCAATGAGAAAAAACTCAGTTAAATTCACATTGAGCACAGACTGATGAGATAAAAGACTGATGATTAGATAATGTTGTGAAGACATTTTTGTATACACATTTGTGTATACACGCCTGTGTCGGCTACTGTGTTGTAGATGAAAAAGAAGAACAATAGAGTAATAATTTAGAAATACTTTTTAAAGTTTAGATCTTGGGAAGTTCGGCTATCATTTGTCTTCTCATGAATCACAGTGATAGTCATCTGTTTAATGCGCATGTGTATTGGCTTGATTTATCTGAAACCGTCTCCCTGTGATTTGTGACAGTGAAATAAAGTGATGTGACTTCGACAACTTTTAACAGTTAGTGGGAGCCTTTGAAGTGATAAAAAAGATCGTCTGGATATAAGTTAATCTATGTCAGTAGAGCGTGATTAAATTTGTGAATGGCGGAGTAAACTCCCCCCCCCCCAAAAAAAAAATTCCCCTGATGTTCCATAGTTTGGTGGAGGAAGGAAGACAGGAAAGAAGGAGGAAAGAAAAATAGAAAGAAAGAACGAAAGAAAAAAAAAAGAAACAGAAAGAAAGAAAAAGGAAAAGCAGAAAGAAATAATGCAAACAAAATCATAACAAAATTAATAGAGAAGGTAACAGAACAGTTGTCAAAGATTCCATTCTGGCATTCCTGTGAACATCTGGCACAATCTTTTGCATGCTTCTAAATTATGTCCATGAAGAAATTATGACAAGGGTTCTGTCTTGAATTCAAGTGATAAATTGCACATGAATTTTATTACAACAACATAAATACCAATGAAAAGAAAAGATAAATAAACTCACCAAAGGAAAGGGAGAACACCAAGTATTTCATCATGAACCGACTGTTTCAGCAGCTTCTAAGTACAGCCCCAAATATTCGAAAATCGTTGCAAAGACCAAATGTTAAACTTGTTTCCACGTACCTTTATATATATCCCAGTTGGGAAACCGTTTTCAAAAGTTATAACGATTGGCTGCAGTTCGTTCTTACAGCTTGAGTTTTGAATCGATCTCCCGTTAGGATAGCTGGTAGACAGAACAGTGGTGGTCTCATACAACCCCCTCTGCCCTGCGACCTTAAAAAAAGTCAAGGAGCACCTTTACCTTTGTAAGATATGTGTGGTGCCAACGATGGTGGACTAGCTGAGTATTGTGCGCGAATGCCGGGGAAAACCTGTCTAACTTGTCTCACCTGTTCAGCTGAATATTCCGTCAGCTCGGTATTCCTGGAAAGCGTGAAGCTACTTTTTGTTAACACGTCGACAGGAGACCAGTTGGGAACCTCATACACATCAATCCAAGGTCACGTCACAGTGAAAAGCCAACGTAGTGCATCGTTCGTAAAAGTAAAACACACGGGCAGGAACCAATACATTGCTGATGTAAATACAAACCAAAACAAATACAACTTAACTTAACAAAACAAAACAAAAACACCGAGTGGAATAGGGAAGTGGAAGAGGGAAGCATCGATTTAAAACTGGCCGACACCGAGAAAAAGACGTCTTAAACTACCTTTCCTCCAAATCCTCCTTTGTTCCCTCTTCTGAACGGTTCTGTAATGTGGGTCGTAATATGGCAAAGTGATTACCTGTGGTAGATATATGCTTGAGCCTCGTTAACTAAAGATGAAAGGGATCACAGATGTATTCATTTCTTTTTGTCGAAATTAAGCAGAAAAAAGTACAGAACTGTGCAGAACAGTATCATACACAACTGCGCAGAACGGTGTCAAATAGAATTGTGCCGAACATTGTTATATAGAACTGTGCAGAAAGATATCAAATAGAACTGGGCAGAACGATATCAAATAGAACTGTGCAGAACAGTATCAAATAGAACTGTGCAGAACATTGTCATATAGAGGTCTTCAGAATAGTATCATATAGACCATTACTTTACATGTGCATACTGCAGGTAGTCATGTCTGTTGCTGAGGTCATTACCTTTAAATACATGGCCTCTGACCTTTCCTAGGCGCGTAAAGAAAAGCAAAGAAGGATA
The DNA here is from genome assembly GCA_004794575.1 of Lanistes nyassanus. NCBI lineage: Eukaryota > Metazoa > Mollusca > Gastropoda > Architaenioglossa > Ampullariidae > Lanistes > Lanistes nyassanus. The sequence goes on along the minus strand of SMGT01001701.1, from coordinate 35,573 downwards.
TTTCCGAGAAGGAAACTATTCAGTTGGCTATTCAGATCACATCGACATACTGGTCAAAGAAAATAAAAAGTTTCTTATAGTGTTATCAAGATAGAACTGTGCAGAAAAGCATCGTATAGAACAGAACTGTGCAGAACAGTTTATATAGAACTGTGTCGAACTGTGTCGAACAGAATCATATAAATCTGTACAGAACAGTATAGATTAGAACTGTGCAGAACAGTATCGTATTAAATTGCTCACAACAGTGTCATATATAACTAGGCAGAACAGTGTCGAACAGAACTGTGAAAAACAGGATCATATGGAACTGTGCAGAACAGGGTTTATAGAAACGAATGAAACGAAATTTTTATTCCAACGAGGCAAGGGCCCCTTCTGGAAGGGGGAAGTTTACACAACGTGAATAAGTACATTGACAAAGTGGATAAAATTCTATACACCAACAAATATACCCGAATGGCAAACATTTTCTTTTACGAGCTTAAATGTTCCAAAAGCTTCTGAGCTTTGTACAGAAACACGGCCAAATCACAAACGATAGTTTTGTTAATAGCAGCTAACAAAAGAGCAAGCTTAAACCTTGATGGGAATCTAGTGAATTTAACAGGGATAAGGTCTTTTCTCAGAGGTTCTAGAGTCGGGCAACACAAAACAAAATGCACCTCGTCTTCGACACCTGTATGACACAAGCGACAAACATTCACAGCGCCATTGGCCGTATATCTGTTTCTGTGCTCTAGAATTCCATAAATACCAAGTCTAAATTTTATCAATGCATTCATAACATGTCTATTCATACTCATGTGCAAATATGCTGCTGATTCAAATGTTGTTTTAAATACACAATACGATGAAAACCTGTCACTTGCCTGCATGTGTTCATCCCAGCGTTGCCAATGTACATCAATCATTCTTTGTTTAAAGCAAGACAGAAATGTTTTAATGCATTTAACGCCTTGGTTTAACTAGACACAATAAAAACCATACTCGCAGAGATATTTTCTGACATGGGTTGCCCAGGTAGTTTTGCCTTTACTGTCTAACATGAATAGCATTTTGTAAGCTTTATAGGGCAATCGATGGTCCTCCATTCTAGTGAGCTTCAACCAGTACCTAAGGCAACGCATATACGAGTTCAAATAAATAGGATAGCGTCCACATTCGCCATATACAAGATCGTTTGGTGTCTTTGTGAAGCCGACAACAGGACGAGACACTGGGTGCGTCCTGATATGCACCACTGATAACAATGTAGATCTACCAAGTGGGGGAAATGTAGCCGATGTCTGCAGGTTAAGTGAGATAATTATGCAAGAAATTATCTGTCACTTTTATATTGGTTTTAAGTTGCTCAATGCGTCAGATCTTGCTGTGAACATGTTTCTCCCTGTGTGGGTCACTGGCAGATGTTTACGTGGGTGTACGCTTGAGGCGAGATTAGTTGTTAAGTGTAGGTAAAGCGCCAAGGAGACAAGTAAACTTGCCTTCTCGTTTTGTGTGCTTCTGCTGCGGAAATAAACATTTACGTTTTTAGTTTAAAAAATAAGACGCAGCGCAGAGCAAAGTGGTTTAGAAACTCGTCAGAGAGCTACTCACTGAGCCATTATTCTCTTTAATCTTTTTTTTCCCTGTCACATCTTCTCTCCTTCCTTCTGTCTGTCAAATCCAACTGTATACAATGCACTTATTTCTATCCGAGATTCTCAAGCAGAAACACAAGCCTATTTCTAATCCATGTCTGTTCTTCCACCGTGTTACAATGGATTAAACGGACTGTCTTGCAAACGGTTGTCTTCAAAGTTTCGATGTGAAGAAAATATGGCAGCAGGGAGCTGACCGTTACAGGTGCATTTCTAAATAGATACATAAGTCGCTGCTATATGCTTCTGCCACTGTAGTGTGTATTTTAATACATGTCGTCTCTCGGAGAATGTTAATTTACTCGGAATGTATCGTTTCCTGTGCTTACTAGGTCAACGAGGACGACATTTTCGTAGACGGAATAAAACGATATACAGTACGAATGACATCACATTCATACGATTCGAGCCCCCATTCATCCATAATCTCCTGGAAGCGTCACCCAACACTGTAACACAATGAAAGATGATTATTATTTACTCGTAATTTCACAGTGAGACGATGCTATCCATGAACGGATGGCTTAGTCTGGGGAAGGTCCACGATTTTCTTCACACACCGGCCTAAGCTGGGTTTACAAAAGTGTTAACAATACATCACCTGCTGTCTACAGTAACAAAACAGATATATAACAGCAAATTGGATACACCTTTCTCAACTGCCATTGTGTGAAAACAGGGTACTGTTTACAGTACCACAAAGAAGACGTCACACTGTCGTCACAGTTTACACTAGTCGGTATTCGTTCTACCACACCCGACACGCAATATCGCTCTTGCACGAACGAACTTCAAGCACTAGTCCACCTTCAAAACAAGAAGTCGTTCCATTTGCTTCATCGCAACAGTTCGCATCTGCAAAGATCTCTCTCCCTTTTTTTCTTTTTGCAGCTCTGCACAGATGTATCTGTACTGCCTTCGAACAAAGTGCAAGGTGGACGTGAAACTTGCAAAGAACAATCTAGAGAAGCTATTCAAAGAGCATGGTTACACATGCAGTAAGCGTGTTTAGCATGCATAGATAGGTTGTAGTTTTAAATGATTTGTTTTAAAGCACAGGAGAAATTAAGAAATAAAAGTCAGCAAAGAAATTCAAGTATGAAGAGAGTTACATTGAAAATGCAAGCAGTAAGGTCCTGTATATATTATTGTTTTAGGTACAGACGTGAAAACACATCAATTTTTGATTAACCATATTGATGAAGTAATGCTGAGTAGCTTGTCCATCACTTGCTTTGATGACATGTGCTTAATTCCTTTCTTTTTTCTCGTAAATTGCTTTAGTGTGGACAGTGAAGAAAACAGTAGTGACAGGTAGTTGTCAGCATCAGTGAAGAATCATTTTAATAGGATTGTAACGAAATTGAGACCTGGCGTGTAAAAATAGCATTATTCACGCAGTGTAAACTAGAGGGTCATTTAGTTCAGGGAATTAAATTTCGTGCTCTCCCAGAGAACAATATGTACGGTGGAGGGAGGTAGTCAAGCAACCTCCCTGGTCCAAAAGTCAGGGACAGCGGATGACAGCAATGGGGTTAGCCAAGTACGAAGCAGTGACCTGGAGGTCAACTTGGAACCTCGAGAAACCTAAACATTGCTCTGGCTGCCTGTCAACAGATCATGAACGAATATGCACGTGATGCTGTTTACGAGAATAGACCATGTGATGTAGAGGGCGCTGGAGTAGGGAGAAATAAGAACAGGAGGATTGGAGATTCAGAGGGAGATTAGACCAAGAGAGAGAAGGATACATAGAGAAAGAAGCTTGCTCGAACCTGCGCCCAGCCGAAAGGCTTATGCGCACCTGACCATGGGACTTGGACAGATTTGACATCGAAGCCCAAGGCAGGAGTTAGCAAGCAGAAGACTGAGAGGGGCACAGTTGAAAGGTGACTACAGAGTTGCTTTTCACGTGCGCCTCTAAGAAGAAATCGTTGAAGGATGAATAACAACCGTGCCTCGCCTGTGTGGTTGGCGTAGCAGCACCTTCATCGGCTGGTGGACACCATCATGCAAACACCAGAACAGAAAGAAACACTGCGGGTAATGATCCAGGCTGGCCGGTGGAGGGAGGTGCTGATTGAAGTGTTCTGCGAGGTGGCCAGCTGGTACCAGGCTGACGATTCTCCTCCTCCGCTCGAGGTGTCATTTTTGTTTTAAAGAGACATTGGAGACAGGTCCAAGAGGAAGCCACTAGACTATCAAGATTTGGTGTAGCGTTTGGTTGAACGGCCGTGCCATCGCTTAGTATATTTTTTAGCAATAAACTTTGGTGTAGTCATTTTGCTGTCGGGCTGTGCTGTCGTGCGAGTGCGTCAGACTGGAGGTGTTACAAGGATTCTGTAAACTTGTCACTGGCGTCATAGTAACGACAGTTGCTTGATTCATCTACAGCCTTGTCCAGCTCTGGGAACCTATCCGCCACTCTGGTCACCGTGCTCGGCGGCCTGCTGATGAGTGCTTACCGAATCTTCAGCAAGTAATCCTGTGTTTCTATAATCCTTCTTGTCCCTTGAGGGCTGCGACATGACAGCGGTGTGGAACATAGATACGTGGAGTGGTAGTCTATTTTCTAGACCTACATACCATCCACAGCAAAATATACCTTTTAAATATATCTTTAAACTACTTTAGAAACATGTCTTACTTGCCACCAGGTCATTGTCGAAACGTGGCCAAATCTTGTAGAGAACAGTACCTCGGGTATTGTTGAGATCCTGTTATCATATCCTTTACCGTCTCAAAGTTGAAACATATAATATGGTGTCCTTGAACATTTTGTTGGTTGAAATTTAACTATACAAGCGAATACACACAGCTCACAGATAGGGGAGGGATGAAAAAAAATATTATTTAGTGGAAACTGTAGGTCACAACGCCTGACTGTTATCTGACTGTTAACATATATACTAGTACTATATATAGAATTATTATCCTCGAGTACTATAGTGTGGTCCCGGGTTCAAGAACTCAGCGACCTATACGAAAATCGGCATCAGCGAGTCTGGTTACACGCTTACTCTGCCCACCCGCAAGTCTCTTTACTCCGTTTGTCTGCTGAACTCTTTTCCAGCTTTTACCCTGTCTAAAACGAATAGTACTCCCATGTGTGTGTCTTCAATGCTTATTGTACATTTGATTCCCTTTTATCTTTCATTTGTTTGCTAGGACCCTTTGTAATCTTCTCCCTTTTTTTCATTATCTTTGTGTGATGCGTCATGGAACTGACTGACTGCAGTATACTTTAAGCTCTATAAATCTATGGTGACCATGTTATGAGCTTCTAGCTTTCGTGGCACAATGATGGTATATCTAACAAAAATGCTGAATAATGCACCGAGTTAAAACATGAAATACATTTAATAAAATTTACATGTAACAGTGTACACAAGTACATACTGAACGGAATAAATCCCTTATTTCTAATGTGTGGTCAATATACGTAGCCAGCGCAGCAATTATCAGACAAGTGTGTACAGACTCTAACGAAAGAACTGTTGAAAGAAAGAAAAAAGGCTGTGAGGATATCTCTATAGAACATCCTGTTCGAGGGGGCGGTACAGGCTATGACCTGCAACCAGCTGTGAAAAGAATGGAAGACGCTTTTTTATAGTTAAAACGGGGGAAAGGGTTATGTTGAAGGAGAAACACGGGATATACCATTATTTAGTTTGAATGCCATTAGTAAGAGGCCTAGTACCAGTCAGTGCATATTTCTCTTTTCAGTGATACGCGGATGCGTCCTTTTATTGGCCAGAAAACATAGAAACTAATCCGACAGGTGGCGCAGACGACAAGCCCACATACACCTCGGCATAAAGCAGAACATGCAGATGGTTTAATAGTAAATGTTGCGTAACACAATACAGGAGATAAGAAATTAAAGTTGACCTACAAAAGGAGAATACAGCAAGTATGAAAATAAAGGGTGTTTTTTCTGCAGCGGAATTATTATTATTATATCGACGTCGATGAAAAACACAGTTGTTATGAGTGGATACATTTCTCCTTTGGTGTTGACGTGAAGGAAATCTGTAAGTATTCTGTGAAGATATCAAAAGTGCGTCAAAGTCGTCGTTCTGTCGACCTCCTCCCTGAAATAGTTGCTTTAATCCTCTTTTAAGAAAATGAGTTCTCTCTCTCCCTCTTTCTCTCTCAGACTAAGGCAAAACCACTTCGGCTACCAATGTGAGAATGTTTCTGTGTAGTTATATGGATTCCAAGAGGTCTGGATACAACATGTCTCATGTATTCGTAGTTTAACGGCTTCTTTTAAGCAAAGATTTATTGATCGTCGATGGCAGTACTGGAGTCACCATGTTCATTCAAGTGACAAATCTATTGCGTTGCATATCGTACTATTAAAACAGCAAACTCTCTGGAACCATGTTTGCTCCTAAACATAAGCAGGCATGTGGTTAATGCCTTGACGAAATATAGATTTTTATTATCCAGTACTTTTCATCACTTCCAGAGGTTCGGTAACAATAATCAGAATAAGATGATGTGTCGTTCGTGTCAAAAGCTCAAGAGGATAAAGTGCACGTTGTCTTATTTTGCTCTACTTTTCTGTACGAGGCACTCAATGCAGCTCTTAAAGATACATATCTAGAGGAGTCCTTTACCCCGAGTAAATCAGCTGTTGCCGACGTAGCATATAGTCGTAACAGTGTATGCATATTGTTGCTGTTTAAAAAGGACCAAAGACCTTTGGAATGCAAAGTTTATTGCTAAATTATATTTTATTGTGATGGATAATGTTGGTTTTAGCTAGTCTCTATTGGTATGGCTAGTGTATTGTTGTTCATTTTACCTCTCCCACCTCCAGCCTTGATAATGGCACAGATCACATCAGTAAAGGCTGGTCTAGACGCTTCAAAGTTTTCTTGGTTTCAAAGCAAAGAAAACTTTGATTAAAGGCGTTGGCGTTTACACGCGAAACCACACACCCGGTGTGCCTGAGATCATTTGACCTTTTGCTCTGATGTTCGTAATAGTTGCTGGCAGGATTTCAAGGTGTCAAGGTTTCTAAAAATAGAAAGCCATTTTATCCGCCCAAAACCTTGAGCAGGATGGAGTCCGAGCTGGTTCAAGACTTGAAAAGCGTTTCAAGTCGTTTCAAAGTACTAAATTTGAAGCGTGTAAACCGGCCCTTACGCTCCTTGTATCTGGTATCTCGTTTCCCTTCTTTCTCACTCTAAACACCCGTTTCCCGGCTCTCTTCTCTTCCCGAAAGTCCTTATGTCACAAAATACAAAGAAACGCAAAAGAAAACACATGCAATTGGGATATTTACTGAAATCATTTCTTCTGTAAAATAAACTAGTTTCTTCGAACCAGACCAGGTAGCCTTTCTGTATGGTTACAAATTACGAAATTATTCAGGATGAATAGGAGAATAGGCATGAAAAAACTACTGCGTATGAATTTTCTATTCGTTAAAGAAAGCGCTAGATGATAAAATATTTTGGGCAGACGAACACAGGTAATGTCACTCCAATTACATTAATTAAAAATAGAAAAAGATAAACCATTGAAAAGATTAAAAAAAAAAACACACACACACAATGCAGAAGCTGCTGCAGACAGGTGTTGAGAAGTGGTGGGAAATCACTGGAAGGTTCTGTAAGCAGATAGTAGCACGGCGCCCAGGACAGTGAGGAGACTGGGGACAGTCTTGGAGCCAGAACTGAGATCTGGAAAACAAAGTGAAAAAAGAAGCAGGTGACTGCCGCTTGGGTGTCACACACACTCTCTCGGCCACCTATCTTACTCTCACCAAGCGACCAAGGGTGTGGGGGCGTGTTCTTTTGCACACAACTCCGCACAAAACAACACAACACAACGAGACGATGTAGTTTTTTCTAAAAGGACCCGGCCTTATTTATTAACTACACTCTCGCACGCGCTCTCTGATACTCACGCACTTAACACCCTGATACACGCATCGACTTCCATCTACCTTCACTCGATTATTCACTACACACCAACTATTCATTAACTTGCGGTTCTCCTCGCTCTCATATACTCTAACTAAATCACACAACTAACCACGTTTTCGATCTTCACACAACTTCGAGTCTTTCCCCCAAAAATCTCCTCTCACGCACAGTCCTAACAATATACTTTTACACCAGAATATCTAATGATCATCAAACAACTTAATGATCATCAAAACCTTCACAGATAACGAGCTTCTTATCATGACTGTTCATCAATCTTCACGGAGATCGAGTTTCTTATCACAACTTACACAGATAACGAATTCTTATCACAACTGTTCGTCAATCTTCTCGGAGATCGAGTTACTTCTCAGAACGGAATGTTCATCAATCTTTTGTCCATCAATCAACGGTTTGGAGATCTGCACAGTCTTCAAGGAGGAACATCAAAGCGGGGTTACAAAATCTTCCTACCGCGAAGTGTCCACTGGTGGAGATGCGAAGGACCTCCACGCGAGCTCCCTCAACAAATCGCTCACGTGCGGCAGAAAATCTCCTCTCCTCCTCGTTAGCGGTTCAAACTTCCTCTCTTTCTCTGGAGCTGTCCGTCGGCAAAGGACACGCTGACGCTACCGCAGTCATCACCGCTTCTACACATCCACCTCTGGGGGGGGGGGGTTACGTCTCTCCTCAGGAGGCGCTGACGAAGCCGCGTGCATGAAATCAAACAGAAAAAACCCTACGAAAACGTATTACTATAGTTTCCTATTTCCAAAAATACACACGATCACAAAAATAGAAGAAAAAAAAAACTCCCATGGGGTGTTTGGCCTACCTCCTGTCTAGGAAGAGGGTTTGGTCACAAAAATCGCCTACGTCTCTCAGCGTTTCCAGTGCCGATGAAGGGGCTCTGCTCAGGTGTCTGGGCACTTGCAGAAACGTCCGTCTCTTACGGTCCCTTCCAGTCGTCGGCCTTCTCTCTCTCACAACGTCAATCGTCCTCTCTACTTCAAAAAAACTGCGCGCCTCTTCCTATTCTCGCGCGTTGATCGCCTCTCAGTGATCTAAAAATAGCGCTTAGTCACCGCTCACGCTAAGTGACTACCCTACTCATCACGCGTCATTGCTCTCATGGCACGTTTCCGTGACATTGGGATAATAAATGTATGAGAAAGAGAACCTGGCCAACCGAGACTTCTACAGGAAGTCGACGTTTCAGGGTAAGGCCCCTTCTTCAAGATGTCACAAACAGATAACAAATAACAAACAAAAATCACTTAGCTGACAAGGACACTGGTCATGCACGGTCGATTGACAGAAGGAGAGTGTGGCGAAGAGAGACGGAGAATAGGAAGTAGGGCTTGCTAAGCCACCAGTCAGTGGCAAGGAGTACTACAGCCAATAGAGAGGCATGTCCAATCGGAATGGTGGAAGGGTGGTGGTGGGGAGTGGGGATTAACCCGAGGTAGTTCTGATTCCTTCTCTAGTGCTTGCGAGAAATGGATGGCAGGTATCAAAACTACTCTCTGTAGTTAAATGTGTTCATGCCAAAACACCCCGGTTACTTCTATTCGTGTTCGACTAGTCACTGGAAGAAATGTGTTCCTTTCTATCGTAATCAGCGTTATTGTGTTCGCGTCTCATGTAAATTTTTAATGTTCTTTTTCTTCCGAAAGGTTCTTCACGTGTGGAGGATGCCTATTGATTGGCAAAGACTGTTTGCGACATTTGACTGAGACTTCCAAGAAACTGTATGCTTTGTTTTCAGAAAAGGACTACAAATTGAAACTTTCAGCGTCGAAGTTTCGGGAGTTATCTAGTAAGACTCACTCTGTGTCTCATTCAGACAATATTCAAGATAATTTACCAAGAATGGTATTTTGTCAGTTCCTTTTTTATGCCTGTCCCAGAAGACACAGGAGATTGCCAGCTCTTTGACGCCCTAGTTTAGAGTATAATCTCCTAAAGAACAAGCAGCTAATAAAAGAGTCAATATTCAGTGCGTTGTGTTGAGGGCTTGGTCAGAAAATTCAACTGAATTTTTTTTGCCGTTTGTTTGATTTAATAGAATGATCTTCCTTGTACGACCAGTTTGGTGACATCAACAAAACTCTTGACGTGATCAACTATAAAAACTGCTTTGATAATATTTATTCTTTAATAAAGGATATTTTCCAAGTAACAAGCCGACGTTTATTCCACACATCTATTTAAAACAACAGAAATGGGCTGTCTTCAGAGCGAGGAATAGAAGCTTGATGCCGACATGTTCTGCATCGATATTAGACGGTGACTTTATTGTGTGAAGCAGGAATAGTTCTTCGCGTCTGCTTCCATACAGCTTGACCAAGCCGCGTAAATCCAGCATGAACACAAACGTCCTTAGTCTTACCTGTTGTCACTGTACATTTAATTTGCAGATATTACACTCTTCTCTGACTGCCTGTCTGTCTGCCTTCTCTGTCTCTCTTTTCTTATTGTGCTCGTGCGTGTGGGTTGGGGGAGGTGGAAGAAAGTGAGCAAGCTATAACCTATATTTCTTCCCAATATTTGTTTCTCTTCACCAGTTACTATCAGCTGGAATAAAAACACTCCCAATGGCAGAATTTAAGAAGGGGCGAGCAGCAGTTCTAGTATTTTACACTACAGTAGATCATGGACACTACCTATACTCATATTTCTGTGTAGTAAAAGCATTATTTCAAATATATATAAACGCATTGATGGTATTGGATATTAATAACTTTTTTAGCTTTAAGCTTTGAGAAATGTAGTGTGTCATGTCCTTGAGATTGCAAAACAACACTTTTTTGTTTCCTGTGTGTAATCAACCAGCTAAAACTGTTTTATTTTTGTATCATATGCAAGAATATTTTTGACTTACTACATGCTATACCCAGTAAGCTGTCCACTATTTTGATATACGATGCGATGTCTGGGCTGCAAGCTGTCTGTGCACATTTCAGAAAGTCCCTACCCAATCTGTAACAGAAGAGTGAAAATATTAATTTTTGCTAAAAGCCTTACCATGTCTAAGCTTGAGGCACTCGCTTTGTGCGTTATGATAAGAATGAGGAACAGTTCATGAAGTGATATTAAGCAGCATTTTTGTTCATCCTGGTTTTGCAATAGGAAATATAATTAGTTAGTTACAATGTCATTTCATTAAAATAAACAAGACAGTAAAATATTGTCCCTTGTTCATTACTGTTTTATATAAACCGGTTTTAACTTGTCGTGTGGTATGTTTGGTTGGTTATGTTGCTTATGTATCTGTTAGGTAACAACACAGAGAACTTAGTCAAGCGAGACTTCGAGAAGACGTCAGCCTTACCTTATGTACCCCAAGCGGCACTCACCTGCTTATTTTCTCGTTACTTATGTATCAGTAATTTTATTTTCCAAAAGAAAAGTCCTATCTGCGAATTAGCGTCAGTTGTAACATTTTCGATGCTAGCATGCATGATTAATTTTTTAAAATTTAGTAATCATTGTTTTCAAAAATCCAGAAATATAGCTCTTTTCAAGCTAGGAAGCCAAATGCCATTTTCAGTCTTAGGCCGAGTGTCCCAAAACTTGAGAACATGCAGCTGTAGGGCAAGTCTGGAAACTTTTAACTTTAAGTTTAGAGAAAGAAAGAAAGGGTGGGTGTAAGAAAAAAAGATAGGAAAGACAGAAAAAAACTTAGTAAAATATTGCTTTTTGTTCTTGTCTTCTCTGTGCTGCGTGTAACGTACGAGCAGAACTGGGATTCGGTTTTAGCCCCTTGAACGGCAGTTTCAAAGGTATTCTGGCATGATGTGTTACAGTCGCCATTTGCCAGACTTGTGAAGAGAGCTGAAGCAGAAAGTTAATAGATGAATTAATAATCGTAGGACAAAAGCTTCAAAACCATCTTCTTGAGCACGTGATTAAAACGTGGATTCGTAATGTGGATCTTAATTCCCTGTATACCAAGAATAAACAAAAGCACATACACAGACAAAATAGCTATAAATGCTTTTTGCTTCTTTAAACATTTGCACATTCAGAAGGACGTTTCCCAAGGTCCAAGAAACAAAGTAAGACATGAGTTTTCTTTGTTTATTGATGTTTGCAACAAAGTTTAAATAACTTTTCTATTGTTTTTGGTTATTTTTTAATGAATTTTTGAAAAAGGCTCTAACGTGTGCGTCTATAGGGGAGGCACCAGCTAGGAGGCCTGTGGCGGCATTGCACAACCCCTTTCCAGCTACCCGTTTCTAAGTATATAAGTCATAATGATATCGGCTGCGCTCGGCTACTTCCTGTGCCAATGGCATCATGTCCTTTCGAGCAATACAATAGAATGTTGCTTCCCAGTTGACTGCGTGGTCAGCAAGTGCATTCTCAAAAGCTGGAGGCAGGACAGATTGTTTTCCTAGATGCTTTCGATGTTCTGTGGCGAATTTATTCTTCTAGCTAAATGATCCTTGAGTGTTATTGTTGGAATTCCATCGGCTACTCTTGCAGCTGCTGTCAGAAGAAGCTTCTTGTCTCTTACTGCTTCCATCGCATGTACGAGGGAATCCTAGAACCATCCGGTCTGCAATACGGAAGTCACACGTGAGCAAGTGCTGACGCAGGATGGGCGATACCCGCCCCCCCCCCTTTCTAGTAACTTAAAGTAGCTTTACAATGGAAAAAAATCATCTCTTTTGTGCGCGAAGAACTTATCTGGTGAGGAGGTCATACACCCCCTCCTCAGTCCGTATCCCGCTTGTATTGGACCTATGAATCTGATTTTCATCATTTCTAGGACGTAAATCTGTCCAAGACAGACAGACAGACAGACAGACAGACAGACAGACAGACAGACAGACAGACAGACAGACGGACGGACGGACGGACGGACGGACGGACGGACGGACGGACGGACGGACGGACAGACAGACGTTTTATGTCTGGTCACTACTATCAGGAGAGGTGGCATAACAAACAAATCATACATTTAATAAAGAATCTGAGATGACTACAAATACCCCACACTAAATGCAAGTTCCGCGTACTGTTCAGATTTAGTGGCCTTTTTGTGCTCGAAATTACAAATTTCAGTATATTTGAGAAAATGTGTTGTCCTTGATGACTGGAGTAACAAAAAGTTAATTTCGAATCGTTTTTTGTTATAAAGTTGACCAAGTTTATAATCAAAATTATAGATTATTACGAGAAGCAACATCACTGACTAGTACCCAAACTTTCCTGAGGACCAAATTAAGAATCAACGGTAAAATAAGCGAAAACTGCTCACCTTTTGTGTTTGCGGCCCCGTGTCTTCATGATGATTCGTTTGCCGAGTCTGCGGACTTCATTCTATCATTTGACTTTGTTTTGTTGGGCAGGTGCACATTACTCCCATTCTCTATTTATTTCCTGTTCGGAATAACCTGCCTGTTCGTAGTTTGTCGCCTTTCTTCTGCTGAATAACGACTATCTGTTTTTACATCAGACTTAGGCTATATAGGATTCTGTTTTATGTCGCTTTAGAATATAAATCACGGTTTTTTCGAAACAGGCTATTTTTGCTTCAAAGAAGATCAAAGAAATTGCGTGTAAGCTGTTCGGAGTTTGCATTTTCCCTGATTGGATATACGGCTTCAGACCCTAATATCGAACATTTTCGTTAGTTCTAGGAACCTCTGTACTTTTCATTTGTGGCAAAATTTTGCAATTGTTCTGTATTTGCTTACACTGCTGTGATATGTTGAAGTTAAAAACATCTTCGTTGAAGTGCCAGCTTGTCTGAGTGAGATTCGACCGCCTGTTTTCCTTAAGTTATGGGTATATGGCGACTTTGCCTTAACTGAGAAAACGGGGGATCAGCAACTGCTCTTACGACCGGCATGCACAGACACTAGGACGGAACGCTGAACACCAGTTAAAAACTTCCCAAATCATGCACACTATATCTTCAAGAAACTGGGGTGGAACGAGTTGTGACGCCTAGTGATATGTTTGTTGCCCTTGCTATTGTTACGAAGACTGAAGCAGTTTATTCGCCCAGAGAAAACTATAAAAAGTGGCTTGAAATGGGGTCAGCTTTCTTTGGAAAAATTTTTTATGGAAGGAGGAAAGAGAGAAAAAACAAAACAAATAAAAACAAAACTTCATAGCGTCGATAACAGAACAGCAGTCAGTCATAGATTTCATTTTGGCAATATGCATTACAAGCTTCTAAATTATGCCCGTGAAAAAAAATCCACCCACCTCAAAATAAGGAGAAAAAAATATATAAATGTCTTAAATTAAGCTGATAAGTTACACCTGACTTGCATTAGAGCATAAATAGGCCTACCAATCAAAGGAAAAGATAAATAAACTCACCATAAAGGCAGAACATCAAAATGCATTTCATGATGAACCGATTAATGAACTGACTTTCTGAAGACTCGTAAAGTGCTATGTCCGATGTTGAAAGACTGTATCGAAGGTCGTTGGAAACTTTGCTTTTATATGTCCTGGCTGGGAAAAGCGTTTCCAAAAGTTATTACGATTGGCTGCGGTTCGTTCTATGTAAGCAGCTTGAGGGTCGCAATCTCCTTTTCACATCCTGCTAAGCAGCTGGACTAGGCTAGCTTCATATTCTTGGTAGACCTCGTGTGGGTGACGGACGGCCTCCTTTTATTATTTTTTAATGTTAGGCGGTTTAAAAGGTCTTTGGTTAAGCTGCCCGACAGTCCCCTAAATGCAATGAGGCATTGACAAGATATAATTAATACAGATGTTGTCGGTTGTGGCTCCATGTAAGTTAAGGACTTTCTTTTAGATGGTTCTAAGTCGATTGCGGCTTTGTTACAAAGGTTTTCATATCATATATGTTGTCGAGACGCTGGAAAAGAACGAAGATGAAGGGGGGCTTAGAAGGTCGCGACTTCAAACTTCTAAAAGCCAAGAAGTAGAGGCCCGACTGGAAATATAGCAAACTTTCCTGGTCATAACAAGGTACAGCATGTCAGCCTTTGTGACATGCTACTTGACATTTATATTTGTCCCCTAATGTGAAAAATACCACATTCCATGTACCGACTGTGCGAGGCAGTTCCAAAGCATAATAAGCACTGTATGGGAGTTATTAAAATAAAGATATTCAAAACAGAACACATCGACGTCAATTTTCTTGTCAAAGTTTTATACCAGTTTCGTCTCTTACTCTAGGTGTTGTTACTCCCTTTCTTGTCATTTATTGTTACTCTATTACGTCAGGCATCACATGTGACAATAGAAGAGTCTGATTTTTTTCTGTCTTGAAATGTATCGGTGGGAGTTATGCTGAGTGAAGGCCACATTGATGTTGTAACCTTACTTTCATATACGTACACACGCTTGCTCATGAGTCAAGTAAAAACTATACTCAACGATTTTTTTGAAAGATCTCGAAACTTAAAATTAGTTTTGTCTCATAGATCGCTAACTTTTATTTCACAAATTATTCTCAAGTTTGTTCACCTCGCACCACACTTCCTCCCGTTAACCTAGATTGGAACAATTACCCGACCCTTGGGTCAAGGAAGGTAAAGCAGAGGGGTAGAGGGGATGGTCTCCACTTTCACGACACAAAAATGGGAATCTCATACACCCCTTCTCCTGCAGTGTGCACTGTCTGGTGTCGTGACAGTCTCCACATCGTCCACATACTGCTTTCAATCTGCAGTGTTCGGCTATGTGGCCAAAACCATTGCAGCTGAAGCACCGCTTTTCGGTCTGGTGAAACTGATCTACTTGAAAGATTGCAAATCCTATTTTGACAGTCTTGGGTGGGGTGGGTGGGGGGTCTCACTGTCAAGGAATTCTGTCAGTACTGTCTTACTGGGGATGATTCCCTCTCTCGTTTTGATACTGAATCTTTTTAAAGCCCTGACTTTTAGTTCTTTGTTTGTCTGTAGCAGAGAGTTTAGGGATTCTAGAGATTCCTGTATGGGAACGTTTCTAATTACGCCTAGCCCTTTTTCCAGATTTTCAGATTTTTCTTTGGCTTGTCACTTTGACCTGGTCTGTAACATGTTACAACTTGGAAACGGTCATCTGAGTCTGAGTCGGAGTTCAGGTCGTTGTCTCTTACCCTCATCATTGTGTCCGCTCTGCTGCTGACGCTAGAAGTCTCGTACTGGTCATTTTCTGGGTCATCGTATCTCGTGCTTTGCTGTCTGCTAGCGCAACGCGTCGTTCTTTTTTCGACACCTAGCTCTGCCCTAACAGGTTTAGTCTTCGGGGTCGATCCTCCATTTTTATGTTAGGAAGGCTTTCCTTTCCCCTAGTTAGATGAGACTTACTTGGCTCTCCACCACTCGACGCGCCTCGAAGCCGTCGACTATGGTGGGTGAAGCCACCCAGAGCAGAGCGCTTGATAATATAAAATCACTTATTTCCATATATACATAATGAATAACTCTCATTAGCCCACTGAATCTTTTCACCGAGACAAGAATAGAGCAACGGGGTTAGTAAGAGAAATATACATTACACTTACATAGACACTCGTGCACATACACACAAGTACCCAAACCACACACAACCAAGTTACAAAAGTTTCTCTGGTCACGATACCTGGCGATGTGACGATCAGATCACTGGTGGTCGTGATGAGGTTTGGAAGCGTCTGCTGGCGGCTGCGTGCATTCTTTTACCTTCCCGAATATAATGACACTCGAATGCCTCAGTTCCTCACACAGCCACAGTTCAGTAGAATTCCGCGGCAAATGGTGACACAGCTGAAATTAACATACCGTCCTGTTCTGATGAAAACTACACATAAAATTTTCCTGTTTTTCCGGGTCCTTGAAGACACTCGGATAATGCAGTTTACACACAAAGTCACAGGTCACTAGACTCCAGCTGTGAATAGCGACACAACTGAATTACCATACCGTCCTGTTCGGGTGGAATACACGTAGGTGAAGTGATCCCGGCGAAATGACACAATCGTTTGTGTACGACACACCATTATACGCTCTCGTAGCGTAACTACTACAGACAACTGCTTACACAGTCCTCTCGGGTGTAGTTCAAGTCAGTCACGTGTATCAGTTGACCACTATGGTCACAAAGTCCGTCGTGGTATGAAGATGACGGTTCCAACAAGGCTAACATCACAGACTGCGTGCGATCTATCAGCTGTCTGTCGGTGGATCTGAAACCGGCGGATGCTATCAGAACTTCGATAGATTGGTCATCTATTGGTTTGTGGCATCCCAAATCACCGCATTCTTGCCTTACTATGCATTTCGACAGTTAGAGAAGTCATAGAGCATTCTAGGCACTCTTTATTCTAGAACAACCGTGTTCTGCCTTGGGCTGACCCTGGCTAGATTGGAGTAGTCCTTCTGACTCGCCTTCCTATTCCTCCTATTTCCTCTGCATTCACCAGGTCGAACGACAGTCGCTAGGTCTCACAGTGGCTGTCGAGTCAAGCGTGGGTCAGCGACTAATGGTGGTGGTTATTCAAAGAGACTGTGCTTCCAGCTCACTTAGTAATAGGAGTCCCGATGACCACCCCAAATCTAGCAGTGCTGGCAGACACAGGGCGAAAACCTATAGAATTAATAGTTAAAGATAGGGCAGCCAATTACTACTACAAGATACAGTGTCTACCTGCAGATCACCCAGTCAAACAGATCCTTACAACAGCGCATAAACATCGCACAGGACAACCCACTCCACAACCCAGCATGCAAAAAACAATTTCAGCGGAAGAGAGAAAAATAGCCATTAAACCAGCTATAAAAATACAGTGTGAGGTAAAGTATAAAAAGGAAGCCAAAGGCACCAGAAGAGAGCTAGGAGAACTTCCGAGTAACGAGCTCACACTTTTTCACTCCAACAGAACCAACCAAAGTAGAATAGCCAGAATGAGACTACATGGAGAATACCATCTTATTCGTAAGGACCCGGTGACCGGCAGGTGTGGGGACAGACTTAACACTTCTCATGTCGTGCTGAAGTGTAGCCTAAATAACCAGGAAAGGGATACACTTAAAAATGCTCTGCCCAACTAAACCTTAATTTCAATCTAAACTCGTCTCTAAATCCCCCCCCCCCAAAAAAAGATAAGACAATACATAATAGATCTTACAGCGCAGGTAGTAAACGCCCATCCAGACGTTATATATATATATATATTTAATAATAAAAAAAATTAAATGAAAAGGGGGTAAGAACCATTAAAATACACCAAGTAAACTATAGGACAAACGTCAACTGTACAGCACTAAAAGTAAAAGCCGAACACAAAGGTAGAGATAAACAGAATGTAGAAATAGGGCGACAGTAGGGTCGACCAGCAAGCGCTCCACCACTCAAGCCACAGGCAGCCAACTTCCTCCAGCAGCGACAGTGCACCAGGAAACTGACCACAGCCACCACCAGTCCAGAGCATCAAGCCACGTCTCTCTTCACTCACCCTTCCTTCCCCAAGCCCACTGCCCCCCCCCCCATAGTGCGAAATCACCGTGCAGCAGCAGCAGGAAGAAATGCTTAAACGGTGTCGACGGGAACTGTGTAAATCGGACACCCGATATCCAGATAGGCTTGAGGGTGGAATGAAATTCTTAAGATTTCCCAGATGGATAAAACCAAAACCAAATAATAGTGAAGAATGTTTACGTTGGATTAAAGCCTGTAATCGTCCACACGAACAGCTGAACATCGAGAAGGTGGAGAAAGGCTACCACTTCTATATTTGCGGGAAGGTAGACATTCAATCATTGCCTATTTAATAAATAACTAAATTTATGGGGATTTCGTTTCCGTTTTGTGTTACATAAAAATAGTATTTTAACCACGAGGCACGTACTTGTCTCCCCCCCCCCCGCCTTCTCCTGCGTGCTATAAAATTGTGGCTATAAGTATAACGTTGTTGATTTTTTACAGAAAATATAGTCACAGTTTTATTAGGGCGCTTCATCAGTCAGTCATAGATTTGTATCATGTGAAACAGACAATTTTTAGGTTTTGACAAATAGTTAATTTTTAAAGTTTTTTTTATAATACAATAGGAATCTTAGAAAATGAAGAACAAGTATTTCGTGTCTTATTTGAAGCCGCAGGACAGAACACGTATATTACTGTCACATCCCGCTCCCTCTCACCGCAGTCATACTCATTGTAGATGGTGCTCCATCAGATAGGTCCCCAGACCCTATACCAGCACAATCATCATCTCTAAACACTTCAGCCAAACCAAAACTATCACAGGAAGAGACACAGGTGGGTGTAGATTTTTTTTTAACAATTTGTGACTTATACTTGTTAAATCATTCTCACATAAAACTGAGCCATATGTTATGTAAATACAAACAAGTCTTTATTGTTTTTAAGGAAGTATATGGGCCTATGGTTGTGTAAAAGAGACTACAGTGTAGGTGTGTATGTGTGTGCCTGGGTGCCTGGGGGTGGGGGGTGGGAGACGTATGTACGGTGATTGAGACGGTCATGCTACATCGTTTTTCTGGTGGTGTAACAACTCGTAATGTAACATCGTCCTTTCTGGTGCCGTGACAATGCAACAGATTGCTCATTGCACACTGCTGGGAATCTGTGCTTTATATAATTTCATTCACTATTTCAGAAGTCTTTATTCCGTAATGTTTATAGAGCCTAAAACGCGGTCGATATTTTTCTAATTATGTTCACGATTTGTAATTCAAATTTAATTATAACCATATAAAGTCTGAAATATACAAGCCCTTAGCTAAAGTACATTAATAAAAAAAGAGTCACTTAACTGGAAAAGTCACAGAAGACATTGCGTCTGTTGAACAATATAGTTTAACAGACCATCAGTATGGTTAGAAATAATGAAGATGATCAGAATGAATATAAGAACAGGCACGAAAAAACTGCTGAGTGTGAATTATTGTTCTATAATGTAAAGAAATGCGCTAGATGATAAATCTATTTTAGCCAGACAAGAACATGTAATGTCACAGCAATGAGATTTAAAAATTGCAAACGATGATATAAATTTAAATGAATTTCAAAACAACAACAAGAACAACAAAACCCAACAACAACAACAACAACAGCTACTACTACAAGAGTGCAGACAGTGCTGCCCCAAAAAGGTTGTTAGGATCATATGAAGAAGGTTTTGTAAGCAGTAAGCAGTACGGCACCCAGGACAGTGAGGAGACTGCTGGACACATGCTTGGAGTCAGAGCCGGAATCTGAAAAACCATAAGTCGAATCGTTATTTTTGTAATCTGCCACCAGCGCCCGGCTATTTGCCTGAATTGTGCAGAAAGTAAAATGGATCACCTCAGGGTCTCCCAACCACATTTCATTTGGCCACAGAGAATATGGCTTATTTTTAATACATGTGTGCCTCCTAAAGTAAGCATATTACTCTGGGAAACAAGCGAAATCATCAGCTGCTACGCTTCACATAAGCTGTTATTTGAAGCAGACGTTTATCTGTCTTTCCAGGGGGTCATTCATCTAAAAGCAATGTGTCGGGTTTTCAGGGAAAGATCTCAAAGTGACTTTGTAGTTCTGATATTTATACAGTATTGTGAAAGCTAAGGATAACTAAGCCAATAAGAAATAAAATGAGAGGCTTCACTCACAGTTGAAAATTAAAAGACATTTAGGACATCCCAGAAGTGACACGATCTTGTATAGAAGTATTCTTGGGGGATGGAAGGGTGGTACGCATGACCAGATTTTGACTTGAGGGTTTCGTTAGTTCTCGTACCTCCCGTACCTAGGTCCTGACCACTTTTCTAGTTCGCTTTATTGATCAATTTAAAAAGGATCTAGTGTTATCTTTGAATGTGAAATTTAGACGAACATTGAGATAGAGCTGTAAGAGCATTTTCAAACAAAGTTTAGAGGTCAAAGGACAGCTGAAATCCTTTTCTGAGAAATTTTGCTAGTTGATGCATACGTCTGCTTTTTTTTTTACCTTATCCATGTGCAGAATGCTTTTAGTTTTGCAGTGTAAATATTTTCGAAAGTTTGGACCATGTTTAACAGCCGTTTAGTATCAACTGTTCTAGATTCAACACAAACCATCAACATCACTCCTTTTTTAAACTAGTGCTGTAGTGTACAGTACACAACAGAGAACAGATGCATGCAGTTTTTCATTGCGATTTACACAAAAGAGAACACTACTTAAAGAAAGGTATCAAGATCTTTTAAAGTATGGTTTTTACCCATGGAAAAAACTGTAATCACAACCCTCCGCAAATCAGTCAAACTTGGACGAACGTGCACTGCCACTAGCAGACGAACTTTCACATGTCGGCATGCTTGGCAAGTAATAATGGCTTTCACAAAGTAACCCACAGATGGATAGTTGCCTGCTCACTTTGCGTCATCCTTCGGGAAACGAAACACTAAAAACTTGCCTGGACACTTATATTCGAACAATTGATCGTATGACGCGTTCCCGCCTTTCAACACTCCCCTGGAGCCGTCATCAGGATTACCGCTTGGTGGCGCTGGCGTCGCTTTCCTCCCTGCACAGCAGATTAAGATTGATCTTTTTGTGTACTATGTTCGGTAAAACCATTACTGCAAATACATATATATATATATATATGAAAATATTTATAGCATTTGATATTAACATTTTTTCAGCTGTATGACCCTTTGCGAAGAATGCTAAAGGAGCTGCATTTGTACAGTCTTAGGGGTCACATGACAGACAAACAGACCAATGAGGACGGGTCCTGGCGGACAAAGCTGCAAGTGCCTGAGGAGCACAGAAAACGGGCGACTACCATGCTGATCGATTTTGAAGTTTTATCTGTATATTTTATTCTTCCAAGATGTGCGTGAGCATCGGAAGAACTCCACGTGTTATACAACGAAAGAAACTGTAGGACTAAATACTAATATCTGTCCTTAAGATTCCTAAATACAGTCTGTAACAAGTTTGCTGTTTCATATAAGAAATCAACAACCTAAAACGTATCTTTTTAGCTCATGTAACGATATTCTTGATTTACCACATGCTATTCCATTCTTTTTCAGTTCGTCGTCCGTGGCTTTGATATACGCGGACGCATCGCTGACGTTGCAAGCCTGAATACATCCCCTAAACGTCTGAAATAATCTGAAACAAAAAGTGATTAAAGTGATGAAAAAGTGATTAAAGTGATTAAAAAGTTTTGTTTAAAAACCCTATCACATTTTAGTTGGAAGCACTGGCTAAGTGTAATACTTTAGTTCACCCTAGTTTTCTCAAGTAAGAAAAATACTACAGTACTACATGTAAACTTTGTTCTTAATTTCTCTCAAATAATTGCTGGAACATACGGGCAGATCTGTCCTGCGACTGGGCTTGTAAGCCTTCCAAAGACATCTTTGAAGGTATTCGTGCTTCCTGTTGGGCAGTCACAGTTTGCCAAACTTATGCAGAAAACTGAAGCGGAACTCAAATGAATGATGTATTAATCTGAGGACAAAATCTCCAAGAACAACTTCTTCATGCAATCGGCTAAAATAAAATGAACTCTTTATGTGTATCGTAAATGCTCACATACTGTGGATAAAAAGCGTCGCTGAAATTCATGTACCTCCCAGATTTTGGCAGAAAGAAAAAGATTCGTCCAAATAGAAAACAGTATAAAGACCCCGAGGAGACGAAACCTCTGGTTACAAGATACCCATACAAACATTTAGAGCCTGCATTATACACAAAGGCATGACAGCTTGGTCGTCAGTTTTGGCTCTGGCTTTCAAATAAATGATCTGTCTTCATCGACTACGAACTAACATTAAATCTTGAATTTGTTATCAGTATATGCGATGGGTGAACAAAGACAAAGATTGGATTCATTTATTTCTCATAACCGCAAGCCAGCATGCCATCATGACAACCACATATTAAAGGTCAAACAACTAAACATTTCACACAAGTCCACACTCCCCAATGACGACTGCGAAGAAATAGACTGGACTGAAGGTCGCATTTCTTTCTCGTACATCAAAAATTGCGGCCCTTTCTCCACGTGCAATTTATAAGGGGCACAAACACGAATAGTGCGCTGCATTCATGGAACCCTTCCTCACCTTCAAATTCCTATTACTTTAGGTAGTGCTATTTATAGATTCGACTTGTTTCTTCCAGCTGTGACTTGAATCGACGTAGCGGGTAACGACACCTGAACCGATTGTGAGCCGTCTGTCGAAGGCTGTGCTGGCAGCCAAAATAGGCTGGTTTTATTTTCTTACCGTTTGCAAACTCTTGACCCGATAAACCTCTTTACTGAGTACTTACTTTAATTATCTAGCCCCAGTAGGGCACGCCTTCTGTTGACTGTAGTACTCCTCGCCTTTTATTGGTTTAACACGCTCTACTTCCTATGCTCTGTCCCTCTTCCCCAGACTTTCCTCTGGTCCATCGACCGCATATGACCAGCGTCCTTGTCAGCTAAGTGATTTTTATTTGTTGTTTGTTATGTGTTTGTGTCCTGAAGAGGCCATGTTCCTGAAACGTTGACGTCCTGTCTGTCGCTTGGCCAAGTTTTCTTTCTTGTACTTTTATTACCCCAAGCCGCTTCCACCCGTTTCTTTTCCTTTTATCTCTTTTAAAAGCCACATTAGATCTCGAAAACCACCCAAAGGCTGATCTTCACTGGACGATGTTTCGAGGGACAAACTTGTGTGTTCCCTCCAAGGGAGCATACACGGGATCAGCACGTGTTTCCCATGCAGTTCATGTTACATGGTTATACAGGAGAGTGGGGAACCCTCCCTGGTGGTCCAAGACAGATCGGCGACGTGTTGCAGAAACCTGCCTGTGTAAACTAAACTTTACACGAACTGTAATATTTTCTGAAGGGAAGTTACTGAATCAGTGCTATAGCTCAACCATTTCTAGAGTTTGCTACTTTTGGTGAGGCATCGGATTTGCTGGACTTTTTCGAAAATCTATTGGTGATATTATGCTCATCTTGGATTTGCCAGAGAAATGAAACACGCTAAAAAGATGTATTTTAAAAAATCACTACTTATTTCAGTTATGTTGATAGCCTTAATAGCTATTTTTAAAATGATTTTAAATGTATGCTAAAATATGTGACTCCTACCAAAAAGGCATGGGTGGGGGGGGGGGTGGATAGCAGTGAACGATCAACCCAAAGGTGCATCCATTGCAGCGCTATACTCACTGGTTAATACTAAGTTTCCTTTTTTTCACACGTAGCTGTATTCGGGAAATGGATAGCTGTGGGACAGGACAACGTATCTTAAAATGTGTTTACAACTGGTTATAACCTTTCCATAAACCAAATGCCGCGATGTCACGGTACGTCCGGGGTTGTGTTGCAATCACGACGGTTTGTAGGCACAGGTAAGCGTGCGTGCCAGATTTACTGAGCAAACGGACCGTAAGCTGCTTTTACGACCGGAATGCAGATACAATTGTAGTGCAACAATACCCAGAAGTTCTGCTCATTATGTTGGGACTGCCGTAAGGCAGCACCTACTAATGTAAGCTGACTCACCAGCAGGGCATACTAGGGCACACACGTTACACCGGAAAGGATTTTAAGGCCCCCGGCCGTGTGCATTACAACACTTGACTCCTCGCCTCGTTAATGGAGATTTCGTAACAGATTTTGCGCATTCAAAGGCTTCCTTTCGCCAGCAACCTAACGGGAAAAATACAAAGACCTTGAGATAATGTAACTTTTGGTTACAAGCTCTTATACTGTGCAAACAACCTCGTGCCTACAGTATATAAACACGAAGGCATGATACAAGGTGGTCGCCACTTTGACTTTCAGTTAAATTAACCGTCGTCGTCGACAACCTACTAACATTAACTCTTGGTTATGAAAGCTTGCATCGGAAACCCGCTGAAAAGCCCTTGAAAAGCTTGTCTTTCTCTGCCTTTATATACCCCATTTGGGGAAAACGTTTCCAAACGTTTTACGATTGGCTCCAGTTCCTTCTTTTATACAGCTAGAGTGCCGCAAAAAATGGTTTACATCCCACTTTAAAAAGCACAATGAATTAGCGTTCATATCTCTTATTCATACGTAACAGTGGACGTAAAATACACAGGGTGAACGGGACTTACGACCACACTTATGACCGAAAGAGCAGGTAGAATGCTCATGCAAGCCAGTCCAGGGCTGCGCAAGCTTCACATTCCTGTTAGACATACACGCTTGACAGATGGTCTCCTTTCTTTTTTGAACGTGAAATTGTCCAACAGTCTTCTACATGCATGAGGTATTGGGGAAACAGATCATTATTACAGTTGTTGTCTTCCAACAGTCTTCTACATGCATGAGGTATTGGGGAAACAGATCATTATTACACATGTTGCCTTCCAAAAGTCTTCTATATGCATGGCGTATCGAGGAAACAGATCATTATTACAGATGTTGTCTTCCAACAGTCTTCTATGTATATGACGTATTGAGAATACAAATTATTATTACATGTGTTTTGTGCTTTCCTGTGTGTTAAGGTCTTTCTTAAAGGTGTTTTTCAAGTCGATTGCATACTTGTTACAAATGTTTTGTATCCGTATCATGTATGTTGGCGAATCACTGAAAAAGAACGAAAATGAAGGAAGACAAGAGAAAAGAAATGCAGGTGCCATCAAGCTTCTAAAAGCCTAGGAACTTGCGGCTTTACTGCATAGACAGTAAGCAAACTTTCATCGCCATAACAAGCCATAGTCATATTCTTGTCCAATCATGTGAAAAATACCAGCATAAAAAAGAACAATAACTTTCCATGTACCGACTGTGTGAGGAAGTTACAACAAAATATATCCACTGTATGAGAATTCTCTTTTAAAAGTTTACAGAAACGTACTTATCAACGTCAATTTTCTGATCACAATCTCTCACCAGATTCATCCTTTTCTCCTTGTCCTTCTGCTTGTGTCATCCTGATGAATGGATAAAGCCTCGAAACATTAATGGGATGTCTTGTTTTGTCCATTTTCGCTCGGCTAAGTTTATTTGTTCTCACTTTTATTTACTCCGAGCACAAGTCACTTGTTTTCTTTTCATCTTGTTCCTTTGTCATTTTGTTACTCTATTACAATCGGGTACCATATTTTGTGAATAGTAGGGTCTGGTTTGTCCGCCTCTAAAGTATTCGTGAGATGCGTGAAGCTTACATTGATTGTTGAAACTGTACTGCCGTATGCATTCATGCACAGGTTCATGGACTTAAAGTGAAGAAGAAGTAAGATTTTTTTTATAAAAAATTAATTTCCAAACTTAATTTAGTTTTTCCTCATATTTTGCTAGCTTTTTTATTCCACAAATTATTCCCATGTTTGTTAACTTAGCTAAATAAAAGAGATTTCTCCATTAATTTTTTTTATAAAGCAAGACACAAATATAAAATATGGTCGAGTGATCAGAACAATGGTCTCTAAATCCGAAGGATCTGATTCGTTATTTGTGTGCCGAACCACACTTCCCCTAGGTCACCCAACTGGAAATCTAACCCATGGGCCAAGGAAAGTAGCGCAGCAGAAAGGAGGAGATGGGTACCGCCTCACGAAGCTGACAAAAAAGTGGTGTTCTCAAAAACCTCCACTGCTCTGTGACCGAAAAAACACGTCACAGAACAACATAAACCTTACAAGATATGCGTGGTGTCAACGATCTTGGACTACCTGAGGAATGTGCGTGAATACCGGGAGAAATCTCATATTTTCCGTTAAGCTGGTTCCCAAGTTTCAGATTTCCAGAAGAAGTAACACTACACGTCAAGGCTTTGTTGTTAACACGTCGACCATAGACTAGTTGCAACGCCCATGTCACTGAATTTTCATTGTGGGAAAAAAGGTTCCGGTACTCTGTCGTGCGTTGCTGTTTGCATTAGAGACCTTTCGTTTTATTTTAAAGCCTCTCCTACCAAGGGAAACAACCTGGGTAAGGAAGTGGGTCGGTGGGCGAGATGTATTTCTGTAGTTCCTTTTCCAACCCGTGCCATACGTGTATGTCAGTGCAATTGTGAAAAGAAAGGGTTGCTTGAAGCGGTGGACACATGAACCCCTAGGTCATACCTCCTTGTTTTGAAAAGCTGGGGGGAGGGGGTGCTTAAGGACAAAACCAGCTCCCACCTCAGATCTGCTCCTGTTGCCCGCACACAAACACAGGCCAGCGAGAATTTCCATAACAAACGTACCCTAAACGTAACAGAAATACTGATTATATGTCTGATTTGTGGGCTGGGGGCTTGCTGTTGTAGCGAACATTGTAGACGTGGCCATCATACCTTTCAAAATTATAGTGGGACTGTGGTTATTCCTATTTAGCCAGACCACATCTGCCGAGAACTGTGAGGTTTGCCTAATATCACTGTAGAGTGTTCCTAAACATCACTGCGCAGATTTAGAAAATTTGGAAGTAAAATGAACACGAAATAAAATGAAAAAAAATTAAGCAAGTAGAATACATTAGGAAAATCGTAAGTATGGGAAAATTGTACAGCAAAAGGTTTCCTGGTTATCCGCCTCTGTGCGTGGTGAAGGAGGAAAGTTCAGCCGGTTCTGCTTGACGAGGCTGATAATAATGAAGACAAACAAACCGAAGCTTTGCGGTAAAGGAAAAGATTACTGTGTTGTGTCACAACTAGGGAGATTTCTTTTTGCTCTTGACGGGTCGTCTGCTCTGCTCGCTTTCACGACCACCGTTAAGAGTGTGACATATGCGTAGGTGGAACTATCACTGTATGACTAAAGTTAATTGATATGATTTCTTAATCATATGGCCCAGCCCCCACCACCTATTGTCTGCCCTAAAGAACAACAACATACTGTAATACAGTGAACACAAAAAGAAGAATGTATTGTTGATATAAACAGCGAGTATTTATAATCAAGACAATATATGTTACAACTTGTTTCAACTCTAGGGGTCCCGCAATTTCCTTCTGTTTGAGCTAGGTCTACTATAACATCTAGTACCACCCTACATCACCCGCCTCGCCAATGACAAACCGCGTACCTCAATCTCGCCTTTGCTTACTAGAAAAGAATGACCACGTGATGCACAACACTCGTTCCCGAATGCTTCCTACAGTCCGCACGAGAGTCTGTACGTTGAAGCGCTCCTTCCTTGGATATGTTCACCAGTAGATATCCTGAAGACTTCTTGAACACCTCCACTTAACAGCAGACTTCGATGCTGACGATCACACACGCCACAGAGGATATGACGTTTTCCAAAGGCTGACACTCAGCCCCTTGAGCTCACCCCAAGAGCTCGGTTACAGGCAGCCTCCTTGTAAGGCTGGACCTTCGCCCCCTGCTTCAGACGGTTGTCTTATCCGCGGTCTTCGGTCTCCCTCCTTTACGTTCTGCAGTCCTCTCCCGCCCGGTCAGCGTAGAGGTTTCCCACAGCAGAGGAACACGTGCTAGAGTCTCACACCAGTCTCACACCCTCGCAGAGTCTTTTGCAACTGGTCTACTCAAGCCACGTGTCGTTGCTACTAGACTTCCACACGTCTAGTACAACGAGACACTGTCACGACGGGCCGTACCTTAACTTACTGGACTTGACTTCTCCAGAATTACTGAACAAACTTTCATGGTGACGTCGTAAATGTAGACTTAATTGAGCAATCGTCACCAAAACCTTTACTGCCTCAGGTCAATGGTTTCTACACCAAAGGGTGACGACGCTATGAAATAATGTGAATAACTAGAGAAATCTACCGAGGGAAAAGATTCTCATACTCCGACACGCTCGCTCAGTCTCACACAGGCAAAACACTTCTTGCTCAAGAGCCCCCACCCTCGTAAAAGACACAACTGCAGCGAACCGTTATTCAACATATATTTCAAACACTAACTGACTCGACAACATCAAATATATCTACAGATTATTTACAGAGAATCATCGTGCTCGTGTCTAGGGTAAGACATTGCCTGATTACGTCATACCGGAGGAATCAGACAAGAAGATAATCAAACTCCAGAGGGGAAATTAAACTGCAAAACGGCCTATGATCCCGCTCTATACACAAATACAGTAAGTGACCGACAACAGAGCTCCTACTCTCGTCACTACTTAAACAACTACTTCTGCGATACACAACTCTGAAGCTATACAACGACCCAACAATGAAGCTTGTGACACTGCTACGACTCAGTACTTCACTCTATACCTCCTCTTGGCGTTTTGCCCGGCCACTAGCTTATGACGTCTCCTGTCACCGGCAGAGTAAACCACTTATCTTAAATCAACCCGAGTCCCAGACTCTAAGATAAGTTTATGGCAAGAGCAGTCCTGAACTTATAAGGCACGTCCAGCAGTCACTTACTCCTCTTTACGTCGACGTGTCGGCGAAATACACCCTGTGTATCTGGCGTGAAAATTGGAGCTGCTCTTCGACGTCCTTGCTAAAATGGCGAGGGGCAGAAGTCGGTGGGTCTATACGTGTCCGCTTCTCTTGGTCTTCCTACTTCATTACTCTCTACTCTCTCTGTGTGTCTCGGTGTATATCCTCTCTATCTGGCTTTCCCAGCTTAAGTACTATGTGCCCTTACGCCTTAAACTAGATTGAACCGGTTCTGGCCGGCCTAGGGTGGGGCAGAGTTACTAATCTGGCTAGCGCCCACCTCCCAGGTGTCAAGTGAGGGAGGGGCGAACAGGCTAAACTAGTAGTGACAGGTGACAATCTAGGAGTGACATGTAACAGACACCTCAATTCTGCAGCTGAATCCTTCAGCCTTCAGCAGAGTTATACCACAAGACACGTACGTCTCCCTACAGCAGCTCTGCCTCACAGGAGTTCAGGCTAACAATGCCCTCACGGTAGATTTGGCTGAAGTTGTCCTCTCACAGGATACTTGGGCATAAGACGTTCTCTCACAGGAGATTTGGGGAGAAGATAATTTGACTGTCTAAACCAGTCCTTTTATTCTAAACTTTTGTCCATAGATTCTTTCATTCACACGCACGTGGTCAACAAGATAATTACATATTCAACCAATCAGGCCAGAGACAGCAGAAGAAGTCAACTACTAGAACATGCCCCTAAGTGGACACCTAGAGTGGACATATAGCTACCCCCTCCCCTTCCTGGTTGTCTACAACCATCGGCTACATCAAAGCCCCTGGTGCTCGATACTGCGCATCAGTGGATTCCCCCAGATACGTAATCCTCCCATGAACAAACTAAACCGCACCTGGCCAGCCTGACACCTGCACTAGAGCTCGTCCCTTCCCAGCTGTGCCTCAGGGTAAGTAGCACCTTTCCCCTTGGCTTCTAGGGCCAGCACGCCTGATCAGAAGTGTGAACAGGGACCTAACCTGGGCTGGTGATGACGTGAGCGGCCAGATGGCGGCTTGAACACGGGATAAATAACCTTAATTAGGGTCGGAGAGTCGTGGATGGGTCACACCTGGAATCGATGGTGCAATCTCCTTGACCCACCAGACCACAAAACGTGACATGTTGTCTGTTCAAATAACCGAAGACAAATTATTGAAGGCAGGGTCATAAAATTGCCCTGGATACTGGTATACAAATGATAGGGTGATAGCTGGAAACATATTAACAAAATAACTTTAATTTTCAGGCCCTTATACAGAAAGAATAAATTATTGATTTCAGAATAATGCTTGATGTGGATGTTGGTTTTTACACCTTTAGGCATTTCATTTGAATGTGAGTGTTTTATTTCTCATCAGGCTTTTCTGTCTTAAAAACATTAACAATAAGTTTTTTTATACAAAATTACAAGTAAAAGGTGACTTGCAGCATGCTTCTTTTTAATGTAGATAACTACATTTAATATATTCGCACTTTGTGGGTGAGAAACTACATCCCATATGCATGTACATCACGGTTGTGGCAGCTGCATGTAGAAGACCCAAGTATCAGAAAAAATGCAACTTCTGCAGCCTTATGGAGGCTAGTTTCACTTGCATAAATAAAATTCAGACCTAGTCATTGTCCAATGCAGCTTCATCCAGTGGGCTTCTAAAGGACCCAGAAATAGGCATATATACCAATATCTACAGTTAAAAGAGAGAGAGAGAGTGGGACGGAGGTGAGAGAAAAAGTAAGAGAGAGACGGAGGGGTGAGGAGGTTAAGGTAAAGGAGCGAGAGGGCACGAAGACAGGTGAAGGTCCACATGTTTTATGAAGATGGTTATTAACATTCTGTCAGACATGCTACAAAATATTATGAAATAGCATAATATACTCTTGTCTAGATCTGTCAGCCCTACCAAGCCACTCAAAGGATAAGGCAGGAATAATTATTAGTACCTGTATTATAAAAGAAAAACAAGTGAGTGCCGCTTGGAGGATAAGCCCAAATTAAATGTAAAACAAGGGAACTCCTAGACTCTAGACAAGGGTATATTATGCTATTTCATAATATTTTTGTAGCATATCTGACAGAATGTTAATAACCATCTTCATAAAACATGTGGACCTTCACCTGTATTCATGCCCTCTCGCTCCTTTCCCTTAACCTCCTCACCCCTCCGTCTCTCTCTTACTTTTTCTCTCACCTCCGTCCTACTCATGCCCTCTCTCTATCTATTGCCTCCTGACATTTATACACAAGGTAGTTGTACAGTATAAAAATCTTTGTCTGTAACCTCTGGAAACTCTTCACATGCTAGGCATCTATATCCACGTACCCCTGGAGAGTGAAATTGTTATATGTGATAATGTGATCTTATGCCCACAAGATTATAAAAAAAGTGCTGTGTGTCCAAGAGTCCCAGTGTGTAGGAATGGGTTGTTTCAAATAAAATAGTTTGTAATCAGCAAGAAAGCTCAACAAATTATCAAACACACAGATAAGATACTTTCTAATCCGCATATTACTGGTTTCACATTGAGGTAGGGGGCTGTGGTCGATACACGTATTAAACTATATAAAATTACACAAGTTATTGCTCCATTATTGGTGATGCAAAATGTGATCCCATCGTATTCTCTGTATAAGAACTTACACTTGATTGACAGAGACAGAAAGACCATGAGGACAAAATATGGAGTAGTCAAACATCAATAATAAATAAACAAATAAAAATAAATGAAACATTTATGACATCTTACAATTAATCTTTTTTGCCTTCGTAGCTGATCACGTTTTAGATACGTTTTCAATGTTTTAACTGTCATTGTAGGTATGAGACAATCTAGGTCAGAGGGGGGGGGGCGCAGCGTGCAATACTCTCGCAAGGATTTGAAGCCAGTGTTTTTTTACAAGTGCGTTGAGGTACCAAGGATTTTAATTATATGTGAAATATTTACTTTTTCAAAAAGAAAAAGATCCCCCAAATGATGATAATAAACAGTAATTGTTTTTATCGATAAGACATCTGTTGCCAGTGACGCTTGTTTGTAAGCCCATTTCGAGCACGTCAAAAAAGACGCTCCCCAAAACAACCTTGCGATACAGAAGCTAAAGAATACTTTGATTAACTGTTGATATATATCAACTAACTAAGCATTTTTCACTCAGTCTTCTTAGTTTTGTGAGGTTTCTGCCAATGACTTATTTTAAATTTATTACTTTGAAAAGTCCTGTCTGCACTTTTATAAAATGGTTGCCGTAGTGTTTCGCAAATCCCAGGGTGTCTAATTAAAAAGGACCTAATCGAAAAATCTGACTATGACTTGATCATTATTTTCTTCTCTCTGTTAGAAGAATCATTTTAGGTTCCGTACAACACATAATTTTGAAAATCGTCCGTCTGACTATTTTGCTGTGAACTGAGAAACGCAGTAGGTATACCGATAGCGTATATTTTTTCATCTACATCGCATGCCACGAGATCTCGTCACGTGACCGAAAAGATTGTGGACTATTGGTTCAAACTTTATTTATTCATGACCACCTTTGCTCCTTAGGCCTCTAGAAGTGTTGACATACTCTCTCAAGCAGACCTATTCTTAAAGAAAAAGTATTGTTGTGGTCAAAAGATTTAGTATTTGTGTTTCATTTACAAATAATAATATAAATAAATGAACCGAAACTTATTATCATTGTTTAAATTTAAACTGTCATGTGATGTGTTTATATATTTAGTCTTCTAGTATTCTGTGTACAACTTATTTTTCGTGCACACTTAAGTGTATAACTATAAGTATTAAAAAATGAATTAGTAAAATCAATTAATAATACTTCCATTGTATTGCTGAGAGCTTAAGCTTTCCACTGATATCTTATTTTTAAATATTGGTGAAGATCTGTAGAAGTTATGAACGTTGAACGCTCACAAACTCAGTTCGCTGGACACAATTTCCCTTAAGATCCCCATGTGAAAAAACGTGACAAACTTCATAACTCCGTTAATGTTTGGCCCATTTTAATAAATTTTATGTCATTTTGTTTGTATTTGTAAGCTCTTTATATTGATATACATTACTTTTGAACAAAAAATATTTTTGTTTTTTTTGTCACGTACCTAGTCATTGTGTCAACCCCCCGTTGCTCTCTCTTCACTCCCCTCCCCCACCCCCGTCTATTCTGTACCTGTATTTTATTCACTAGATTAAAGACAGGTGGTCAACCAACACGCTGTAGGACCAAAGAGATGGAAATCCGATTTGTATCGCCACAGAAGCCTCTAACATACGGTACAACAGGGCGTCACTGTCTGGACGCGAGTGGACACATTGAGAGGAAGATAGAAATTGAAAAGGGAGACCAATTCGCTGTCTAAATTGAAAAGATTCTTAGTTGTCTCCCTTTGATAAGTTGGCGTTCCCATTAAAGATAGGCAAACATGGAGACGAAACAACGTCGGAGAGGTTACTTTGCGAGACAAACATTCTTCTAACAGATAATCCTCTTGCTTTCTCAAACAGAACAGAAAAAATTAAACTGCATTTTGCAAACAAATTCTTCCACTGTTTCTAAATTATGTAGCAAATGAAGATGGGGTGTTTATTTGAATTTTTTTGTATAATGATGTTATTAGAATGACGTACCAGCACTGATTTTCTTGTTGGACCGAGACCATGCGAGGCAGCAAAAAGATGTGGTTGAGCTGGAAGAGGAATGGAGGTAAAATAGACACAAGACCATATAGTACCCAGATAACATATTATAATGAATAAAACCACGACGACACGTAATGCTGCATTTAAAAATAAATAAATAAAGTTTATCAAAAATCAAAGTTTCTTGTAGTTAGTGTTTGAAACATTGTAACAACAAGATTGATTTCTTCCCTTTTCTATTCAATACATTATTTACTTTATTTGCCTGTTTTTTGTGTGTGTGGTTTGACGTGCAGAAGAGCTAAAGCCCCAGATCGTCGCCCTTTGTTTCACAGAAGTTAGCGTGTGGTCAGTTCCTTCGTGTTACCAAAGTTCCCACAAACTATAATTACAAAAGAGAAGAAGAGCAGAACATTAATTATTGCTAAAGTGGGTTCTATCTTCCTTCCTTTCCTAGGATCACAGCTGTGACGGAAAAACACAGGCGACATAGAGAAAAGTTTGCAAACTGTATGTATGTATTTATGTGTTTGTGTGTGTGTGTGATAGAGAAGGAAGGGGGAGAGTAGAGGGGAAGATAGTGCGGACGTGTGTGTGCGGGCGCGCGTATTAGTGTGTGTGCGTGCGTGCGCGCGTGTACGCGGGTGTGCATGTATGTGCCGGGTGTGTTTGTTTGAAGCTTCGATCAGGCAAATGATATTATGCTGTGTAATTCTGTGTGGGCGTGCGGGCTATTTTTGGGTAGCTAGGATTTTCTTTTGTTCTTGTTCTTATGTTTTCTATTTGCATGACATTATTTGTTGTGACATTTCTTTCGACTTGTTTGAAACATGTAAGCATGTACCCATCTGCGTACAACGCTGCTCAGATTTCACAGCTTTATTTAGTATTGTATGACACAAAGAATCACAAATGGCAATGCCCGAAGGTTCACCTTACAGGCAGATCATATAGCCATCAGGCAACAACTGCCGTCTTTTTCGTCTATCCTGACTTCGCGTCTACGTCATTGTCTTTCACTCGCACACACTCTCCACACACACGCACACACGCACACACGCACGCACGCACCCACGCACGCACGCACCCACGCACGCACGCACGCACGCACGCACGCTGGGATTTAAGCACGGTATATAATGTGCGTTTCATCTTTTTTAAAGCCATGGCAGGCAAATAAGTTACCTTTTCTTACAATCACCTGCTTTTTTCAGACCTGTTTCGTATTTTTTATTTATAAGAAGAGGGTAAGAATTAACCAGGTCCAATTTTCAAAGACATGCTCAGGCCACACCTCTTTGTCAGCAAACGTCTACTGCTAAACTCCGCCCATTTCTACCCTAGGGCGACACGGCCACGTCCCTAATAGCACACTCATATCGGGCCGACGTCGGGCGGACGTGTCAGGCCACGTCGGGCGCATATCGGCGGCGCACATCAGTCCTACGTAGGCAATGAAAATGGGATTCGCGTCGGCCCTACGTGCGATCCTATATCGGCTCGACGTCGGGAGGATGTGGGGAGCATGTCCGCCCCAGATAGGCGATGTATATCGGCCGGACATCGGCCCGATATTGGTATTCTATATAGGCTCTATATCGGGAGGATATGGGTGGCATGTAAGACCTAGATAGGCTGGATATATTATATATAGGTTCAATATAGGCTTCCCATATGCATCCCACTTACCCCAGTGCACCCCCACCCCTTTTCAAGCTTCCATATTTCTTAGCACTCCCTGCAAATGTTCTCTCTCTCTCTCTCACACACACACACAGAAATACTTGTTTATTGCAAAACTCTTTTATTCCATTGTTTGCAATGCAGTTCAAAAATATATACTGATACATTTTTATGGTCCATCATTTCTTATTAATAAAAGGCTGAAAACTGTGCAGCACGTTGCTCGACATTGCAGTTAATTTTGTACAAAACTTTGGTTTAAAAACCAGATTGAAATATAAAACAAAAGCAGCTTTTCAATATACAATAAGCCACATCTATGACTAGATGTCTGTTGCGAACTGGGGGTTTTGAAAGAGACCACCGACCTCCGTGTTGCTCTCCC
>SMGT01001700.1:18080-37163 GCA_004794575.1 Lanistes nyassanus | reverse complement strand
CCCCCCCCCCCCCCCCCCGAGTAAAAAAAAAACCCTTACAGCCAAGACTGTCACGACCGATCGGTGACAAACGTTCACAAGTCAGTACCACCTCTCCTCCTCCGGTTAATTAGTTAACTCCCTTTAAAAACCTCCACAAATCAGTACCACATTTCTTCTTCCTCCCCACTCAATTGTGACGAGAATCCTACCTAGAGTAGATCCCGCGGGGCCGGGGCATTTTTAGCCTTTTTTCAAAAATTCATAAAAAAATCCCCCAAAACAATAAAAACATTATTTAAAATTGCTAACTACAATAAATAAAGAAAACTCATTTCTTACCGTGTTTCTTGGACCTTGTTCCATAATTTTGTAAATCCTTTGATGGAAACACAACTGAAGTTGAAGAAATCAAAAAGTCCTCGCCATTCAGTCTCAGTGTCTGTTTGGTACTCTTCAGTACATGTGGTCGCTCGTTTTTCTTTTCGTAATCACTTTCTTAGGTCTTTGAGGCACAAATACTCTTATCTTCATCCACTTTATAACAGTAAATTTGCGAAACAATGTCACTTTCCTCTTTAGCTTGTAATTTGAAGCGCAAATCTAGCATTTCTCAAGTGACAGACCACATGTGGACCCCCCCCCCCCTTCAAATTATTGCCGGAAACGGATCTGATTGACAGTTTAAAACACAGAAAAGGGCAGCAACTCGTGAAGAAATGATTCAGCTTTCGATTGTAAGAGTTCTTTCCCTTAAAAGATTAGCGGATGAAATTTTAAAAATCATAATTCGAACGGACTTAATCCCGCCCGTAAGGCGGAAACGTAGTGCCAATGGAGCGGGCTGTCGGTTATTCGCACGGTGTCAAAGAGTATTAACGTCCACAACTCAGTACCACCTCTCCTCCTCCTGCTAATTAGTTAACTCCCCTTAACAACTTCACAAGTCAGTACTCTTGTGGTAATACTCTGTCGTGTGTCTAGGGGTATGGAGCTTATGTGTTTCACTAGCCTGCTCACTAGCCTAGAGTTACAACAACATTAAAATGTGTCAAGAAGAGTAACGAAACACTGCGATCGCTGCCTAATTTCATGAATTTCCAAATCGGCTCAAGCCCCCACCCCCTTGCTTGTCACGCGCACAACTTACTAAATGGAGGGCAGCGATAATACACTATTCTATTTATTTACAGTTACAACATAGAATATTCCGCTACACAATGAATGATGCTCCAATATACATCTACCGACATAAGTAGGTCAGTCACTCGTACTCTACACGTATCTACACGCACACGTTATGTAATCGAGTTTAGATCATTTACCATACCGATAATTTACATCGGTGAACACAAGGGAAAACCGTTCCTTTTCCTTAGCAACGTGCTAAAACCTCTCAGAAAATGACATCACGTCGATGTCGACCGACGATCACCAGGAATTAACCGTACTTTCGCTAACTTCAGCTAGTCCCGATCGGACAACCGACAAATCAACAATAATGAATTATACTTTTTCATTACTTAGTTTACTAATGACGTACAAGTCTGACAACTATCTCTGAGTTCCGGTCGTTTCCTACTTCCCGACACGGTACCTACACTCACGTTCATGATGCCGTGTAGAAATACCTGTAACAATATGCGTGCCAGGCAGTAGGTAGCAGGTAGGTTAGTGAGGGGAATACAGTACAGTTTAGAAGAGAACATTCCATCCAAGACAGATGTGAGCCTGAACTTAACACTTAGCAGGCCAGACATACCTGAGAGGTCAGACACACCATTTTAAGCAGCGCAGCACTCAATAACTATATACAAAAGAGCCATAACTCCAAATCATGCATCGTCCACTAGGGTCACCAAGCATGCAGCTGCCCAACACAGCCACACGTGCAGATTGGAAAAGGTCAGCCACAGACATTTAATACTGTTATATAAACTCTAGTGGGGAAAGGGGAGAGAACACAAGGAAACACAGGAATCTCAAGATAGGACTCAGGGGAACAGCAGAACTACTTTTACTTGGATACTTGGAGAGATATTTGGACAGACGGATGAAGTTGATCGTCTGTGGGACATGGAGAGTTACTAGGTTGTAAACCGGCCCGCCACTCAGATTCTACTGATTGCTGAATAAAACTTTTATTCCTAGAGATCACGGGTCCATTGTCTACGAAAGGAAGCAGCGGTGTATGTATCTTCGTGGTGCCTCTACGTAAGGCTGTATAACCCTTATTGGTGTCGTGACGCTCGTCATAACGTTACATAGCCCTTACTGGCCCCGACGACCCGTCCGGCGACATAATGTTACATAGCCCATATTGGTGCCCGTGATCTCTGCGTCAGATAATGGACATACCATTATATACCGCAGACGTCACGTCTCTCAGCTCCACAGTCTCAGCAACGGTCCCTATGTCCGTTCCGAATGTCCGAACGGTCCGAGTGCTTGTGAGTTACTTATGAGTGACGACTGTGTAGAAAGGACTATTTCCCAGTGACATTTGTGAGAAAGTGAGTGTGAGAGAGAGAAAGTGTAGCGTTTGTCACGAAATAGGACGCGGAGTCCTGTACTGACTGTGACATTCGTGTCGTCGTCGGTCTGTGTAGCGTCGGTCTGTGTGTGCAACGAACGCGGGCGTCCCTGTTTGCATGGTGTGTGAGGGTGGTGCGCGACATTGGTTTGGTTTGGTTTGTTGCTTAACGTCCAGCCGCAAACTATGTGCATATCAGGACGGTGTTGCTTAGACAAAGTTTACGTGCTGCCACACGTGGGACTGATGGCGCAACACGGGCCTCAGTCCCACCCAGTCACATTATACTGACACCGGGCCAACCAGTCCTAGTACTGTTCCCTGTAGTGCCAGGCGTCTGGCAGGGCAGCTACTAGATTGCCAATTTTTAAGTCTTAGGTATGACTCGGCCGGGATGCGAACCCCCGACCTCCCGCCTCGGAAGCGGACGCCTTAACCACTAGACCACCGAGGCGGTCGGTGCGCGACATACTGTATCAACTGATTATTAATAATTAGAGCTGTCACCGCGCGCACACACACGAGAGAGAGAGAGAGAGAGAAAGAGAGAGTGAGAGAGAGAGTATAGAGACACGGCGAAACCTGTTCTTTGTGCTTCGTATCTGGGGTTTGGAAACATGATCCCACACGGCGTGCTGCGAGGACACGACTTCCTGACTTGTGCCCTTCACTTTTATGACCCTGGGTAGGTGGCCACAAAGGTTCGCCTACTGCATCAGGGGAGGGATATGGAGACAGTGTCAGTGCTGTCACTGTGGTTTGAGGCTGCGATTCAGTCCTGTGTCATGTCTGACGACATTGTGGGAGGTGACAGTAAAAGATTTTCTACCGTTTGATAAAAACCTTGTCTAGGGGATCTTAGGTGACTAAGTCTGAGAGACTGTACCCATTATAATACTGAGATCTTGTGATAAACACAGATTGAACGAGAAGGAGTACAGAGGGAGAGACAAGAGGGGTGGAGGAAAGAGACCGAGAAACAGCCTCGAGGAACAGTGTTCTTAGATCCCAGCGTCACTAGGGACGAGGCAAAGTGGGATGGATTTCAGTCACGTGATGACCCCATGCCACACTATATAAAAGACGAGGTTGTAGTTGTAGGTTATTTGACGGTCCCCGACGACAGACTGTCCTCCCCATTTTGTGTGTTCCACGGCGCGTCAGCTTCAGAGCAGTAAAGGGTTTTATATTTCACAGAGGTGAGAGAATATTAATTCCAATTTCTTTTTCTTAAAATGAAGATCAAAATGTTGCTTTATTTATTTATTTATTATCGCCAACATTTCTTTTGGATTTTGTTGCTCATGGCATAGAATTTATTTCAAAGTTCGGGTTATTAGCACATCCGTACCAGTTAAAAACTTGGAACGAAAAGTGCTACTCACATATTATCTTACAAAAATATTATTTTTTGACGGGACTTTAATCGCATGCTGCTCACGTGTGACCGGACTTTTATCACATGTTACATAATAACGCCGAATGTGGGTTTGTGGGTTCCTAAGTTATACAAATCCGCATGCCTGAACCAATTCACACCAAATTCGGCAAGCGGGTTTATAATAATAATAATAATAATAATAATAATAATAATAATAATAAAAAATGTAGATTTTTAACGCACGAGAACCCATTTCATGCACACTTCGCGCGGACTAGGCACACAGACACTCTAATGAAAACAGCGAACACAGAGAGAGAGAGAGAGAGGTAAACGCAACACTGACCAACAGGTTAGGATACAAATCGTCCGTCATTCACAGGTGGGTAGAAAAGTATCGTAAGAGACGATGGTCAGAGAAAGTTGTAAGTTAATGCAGACAGGCAGTGGCGACGTCAGTCAGTGTACTTGCAGATAAGATAAGTTTTTAAGTTTCGTTTGAAAGTCTGTAGTGATGGGGAGTGGCGAATGTTGTGGGGAAGGGAGGTCCATTGGGTTGATTCCTGACGGAGTTCGTCATGGACGGTCGGATACCAGGGGGCTGCCTTTAGCGGGTGTACTCGACAGCGACGGGCAGGAGCGTGTGTGTCGAGGGCTTTACGAAGGGCTTTATCAAGCTCAGCAATCGTGAGAGGACCGCACAACATGTTCTGTAGATCTGTTTTGAAACTGCTCAGGTCCATCAAACGGATGGGGCGTGGGGTTCTAAATAGCTGAGTTGGCTTCGGACATTGGATGATTAAGTTAAACTGAACACAATAATGATCTGATGATAACGTCCTGGAGACTGTAGTCGACTGTACAATGCTGTCCTCTGGTCTGTGCATGACCCAATCGAGAATGTGGTTTTTTTTTACATGCGTTGGTTGGGTGACAGACTGGGTGAAACGAAAAACATCAAGCTTGATCGTGAGCGGGTGATTAGAGCCATCAAAGTGCGTATTCATATCACCAAATACTACGGCAGATCCGCCAGTAATGTTGCAATAATCTAGTAAATCGTTGAAGTCCGAATGAAACATTGTATCCATCAGTTTGTTTTTTCTGCTGGTGGGGGGGGGGGCGGTCTGTATAAACAAAGCAGATGCACCTGGGGGGGGGGGAGTGTATAAACAAAGCAGATGCGCCGGTTTGCTTGACGCAGCAAGCGTCACCTGAAGATATTTATACGACGGGTGCGGGAAAGGCAGTGTGCTGCCGAAGGAAACACAGTTTGAGAGAGAACATTTGTAGATAACTGCAATTCCGCCGCCACGTGTAGCACGAGGAAAAGACCTAATAAAATAAGCCTGTGGGGTCAGGTCTTTGCATATAACTTTATCACCAGTTTCTCTCAACCATGTCTCCGTGAGAAACATAATGTCAATCTCATTGTCCCTGATGAATTCGACGATCTCAGCGTGTTTAAGGGCTTGTTGGGACGAAGAGACTGACTGGGCATTGAAG
This sequence comes from Lanistes nyassanus, assembly GCA_004794575.1. NCBI lineage: Eukaryota > Metazoa > Mollusca > Gastropoda > Architaenioglossa > Ampullariidae > Lanistes > Lanistes nyassanus. The sequence goes on along the minus strand of SMGT01001700.1, from coordinate 31,764 downwards.
AGCGCGATATGAAGACCCGTGAAAAATCGTAGACGAAACGAAACTATGCTGCTGCATAGTGGAACTACTCAAGCGAGAAGACTGGCTGAACCGCACCCGGTACTTCAAGCTTAGACCTAGACAGCCACATTCCAACCAGCCAACGTTCCTCGCTCTACTTGCCATCGTCCGAATTGCCTTTTAAGGGCTACTTACACTTGCAATGCTCTCAACGTCGAGCGCGCGATATTTACCATGTGGATGTTGCAATGTTGAGCGAAAATGTTGGGGGGGGGGGGCGTCCCCACATTTTAGGGGATACCACGCCGCGCTGTTTTCCAGCAGGAGCTCAAAATGTTGCAAGCGTGTCAGCCAATCACAAAAAAAAATCCTGCTATTTAGTGTAGTGTGGTCTTGTGCTGGTCCTGATCATATCAGGCCTTCGATTGATAGTCATCTGGTCAGAAAAAAAACGATTTTCCAATTAATTGATCTCTTGCAGCACCATGCCAGCATATACAAAAACACATCCCCTGACTAATCAAACAGAGATTTAGTACGGGAAGTCTCCCCGTCGATTGCGAGACGGCTGGGTCACGAAGCTGTCGTGCGACATTCGCAAAAAGCGTCTGCTTTAGGTTGAGTCGTGTGGTGATATTCTTGTAGAAGACACGTACGCGTATGCTCCCAACAGGTTTCGACGAGCAATGCACTGTGGAACACACTGAGACTGCTGGGCGAAAATAAATGCAGTTGCAGAAGCTGCAGCGGTCAGAATAAATTGTTCGTGATCATCCCTAGTGTTACTATTGTCAGGTCCTAGAACCAACACGTGATGATCATGTGACGATCTGGCGGGTAAAATGTTGCAGGTGTCTTGCACCCGTGTACGGACAGTGCTCGGAAAATGTTTTCGCTCAATGTTGAGAGCATTGCAAGTGTAAGTAGCCCTTTACTCACCAGCTGGGTAATCCGAAACTGGCGGTTGGTAACTGCTGTTAGGATCCACAGACGAAAATAATCACTGTCCTTGGACAGAAGTGCAGTTGCACCAGTTCTCTTTGGTGGATACAGCAGAGAATACAGAAACGGCCCAAATCAACTGGACGTTACGGTCTAGTCCAAACGACATGTGATGCGTCCTGTAGCAAGCTTAAACTTGAGAGTCAGATTCGAAGTTCCCTTTGCAGCAATTAGACAATCATTTAAGTGCTGCGCTGTTCACGGAAAGCTCACGCCGTCACATTGAAGTATATACCCATAGCCCTATCCGGGTGCAGAAAACCTGGCCACTCGTCCTCGCTCCCACATAAGCATCCAAAATCCTAACTTGACATTTGATTCCGTGTTACAAATCTAGTTAGGACGTTGGTTACTCTAATATAAGACGAGTGGCCTTATTATTCACGTGTTGTAATTGGAATACGGCGTGAGACGTATTTGATGCAGAAAAAGAATCGGCGCCATGTCTACAACGGAAAGTGTTAAATCTCTGTTAGCCTGGATGGCATAATAACACCCAACATTAACTCAAGCCCATTATATAACCTAACAGTATGCGGTATGACAAAGTTTCCTAATCCCCTGTAAGTCCCCAACCTACGTACGCTGTCGCTCAACATTCCTGGGTACGCCGTGTCGTGGTATTACTGTGTCGTGTGTCGAGGGGCATTGTTTTTATGTACTTTCAATAGTGTGCACGTTAAACAAAACTAAAATATGTGTCAAGAAGAGGGAAACTAACAATGCGATCGCTGCTTGATTTTGTGTAAATCTCCAAACGTTCCGTCTCACGCCCCCACCCCCTTACTTGTCACATGCACAACTCAATGAAAGAGGGCAGCGATAAAATACTACTCTATTTTATTTACAGTAACGACATAGAAAGCTCAACTACAAAACGGAGGATGATCCGCTACAAATGCTAACACATACCGAAGAACCACTCGCACTCTCATGTACTCCTCACAGCGACATGCAATACGTATCTACACGCACACGGTATTTACCAGATTATAACTCAACTACGATACCGACACTTTACATTGGTGATGCTGGACAGGACTAGCCCAGACCCCACGTCTCTCAGCTCCAACTCTCAGCAACGGTCCGGTAGCCTGAAGAGTCCCTTTCTGACTGACAAGAGTCGCCCCTGTGTTGCTTCACAGCTCCCTTCTAACAGGCCGGCGGCAGCAGCTGGCTGTCTGTGGCCACGTCGCGGGTAATTGTCGTTACTCTTCTACAGTAGCTACCCCCAGGAGGTCGGATGTACTCGATTCACAGCTGCAGTTTGTTTTGGGGAAAGTGCTTCAACCTGTCGGTGATTTCGCACTATAGGGGTCAGGGGAAGGTGGTGATTGGGGGCTGGGGGCGTGGGGGCGGCCAACCTGGTGGTGGTGGAGGCTGTTGTTCTGGTGTCCTGGCTGCTGTGGTTCTCCGTTGTCGCTGTCCCTGCTGGCTGTTTCCTACTGACCTATGCCTAGTTGCTAGACGTTGCATCTTCCTTATAGTCTACCTTTTGGTAGGGTTAAACCCCCCTCCTTTTAAATGACGCTTTGACTTTTAATTTTTATTGAATTATTTTAAGATGTGTCCTACTTCAGGATGGCTAATTACAACCTGGACTGTAAGCTCAAGAATGTGCTGCGATAGATCGTTGGGTGGGTTAAGGGCTGATTTCAAATTAAGTACTAGTTTATATTTGTTTAGTTCTTCTTAAAGCTTTTCCCATTTCTTTGCTATTTAGGTTACACTCTAACAGCGCGTGCGATGTGTTAAACCTATCACCACAGCTACAACTTAGTGGATTTTTGTACATCACATGGGCTTGGTATAGGTTTAATAAAGACTTTTGATTTATGCCCCAGCTATTATCTGTCACTGCTCTCATTAGGTTTAGTGCCTGGTTAGCTGCCTTTGTTATTTTCTCCACATAAGGATTCCAACTTGCATTATCGGTAAAGATGATCCATAGGAGTTGAATTTGGTTACTGTATTTAATAACTGTTTGTTGTAATTTTAGCTTCTGGTTTCGTTTTTTTTGGAAGATTATCACATGGGTTTTTGTAGCAGAAAGTTTAAATTCATTGTATTTTAACCATTTGAATACCTGGTTTATGTCTTCCTGGACTTTTTCTATTCCTAAGAATCTAGGTTTTGAGGGATCTTTAGTTTTGCATTTTTCTATTTTACCAAGTAAGGTTGTGTCATCTGCAAATTGTTTGACTTTAAACATATTTAACACATTTTGAGGTCTGCAATCATTATGTTAAATAAAAGGGGACTTAGCACACTCCCCTGGGGTACTTCATAATCCAAAGTTACCTCCCTGGATGTTTTATCTTCTACCCTAACTTTGATTTTTCTGTTTAGCATAAATAATTCTACTAGTTTAATTAGTCTTTTGAGGGGGGGGGGGGGCATTTAGTATAATTTCTGGATCAGGCCATTGTGTCATAAGATGTTTCGATATCCAGGAAAACTCCACATAGATTGACATTTTTTGAGTTTTTGTGTTTATTATTTCCTGTTGAAGAGCTGTTATATGGTTTGTTTTGCTGCGTTTCTTCCTAAATTCGATTTGTTCCTTGGGGAGGATCCTTTTGGCGTCACAGAAAGAGTTTGATTTATTTTTTAGGACTGTTTCTAAGTTTTTTTCCTAGCTGTGATGTCAGTGCTATTGGTCTGTAGCTAGAGAGGGCTGTCTTATTATTGCCAGGTTTGAGGATTGATACAACTGCTGCTTTCCAGCTACTTGAAAATATACCTTTCTCAAGGACGTCATTAAAAATATGTAAGACTAATTTCTTGATACTAGTATAACTTTTGCAATCAAGGGAGCCTACCGTACCCAAACACGTAGCAAAGAGAGAGTCGAAAGTAAGGAACGTGGCAGATCTTCAAAAAAGATCTGCCATCCCTTTCTTTTAAACGACCCTAGTCTTCACACGGCTAACCCCTGGTGTACCACGTGTGCATACAGCGAATCCCTAATGTATATCGTCAGCTCGCTCACTAAGCGTAAACTAACAACTGGGATTCGACACAAACACAACATAGGACAATTACGTGAAATCCTCAGGGTGCACAATGTAATCAAACAATTTCGTAAGTTCTGAGGTCAGGACCTGGAGCTGAATCTAACTTTTTATATTTTAATGCCACTACGAGTTGTTCCGTGGATATTTCTCAGTTAGCTTAAGTGGATCGTCTAGAACATTTGGTGGGGTAAAATTTCTTCCTGATATTTCTTTGTGTGTTTTAAAGTCAGAGTCTAGCTTTAAGTTTGAGCTGGCTTCTAGAAACACCTCTGCAAGGAGGTTAGCTTTATCTTCATTTGTTTCGTACTTTTGTTTGTCTTTTAGTAGGGTGGGCATGATGGTCCTGGGACCATTGTTAAGTCTTTTAATTTTTTCCAACTCTCATTTAGGTTCGAATCTAGGTCTAAGGTTTATATGAACTTATGCCATTATTCTCTTTTGGCTTGTAGTATAGTGGATTTGGCTCAGGGTTTTGTTTTTAAGGAAGTGGCCGCTACCTAGTGTCTCATCACCGTTTACTTCACAGTCTCAACTGCCAGCTAGTGCTGGGTGCATAATGTTAAGTCTATTGTTGACATTTGGTCTGAGCTGCCCTCACAAAACATGTGGGTGGGTTTACCATTATTCAGTACTAAGTTTGTGTTGTCTATAGCCTCTTTTACCCGAAGAATAAAGAAACTTGAAACTTGAAACTTGAAAAAGTCACTGAGTATGTAACCCATAGAAATATGGAAATGTGAATGGAAACAATAAAAAAATTGATCGCCGACTCTGTGACTTTATACGTTCACATTTCCCACGTCGCAAGCCCTCTTATTGCGGTAAACCAGTGACAGAAGGATCGATCCTCACTTCTATCAGTGACGGTTCTCTTTTTGCTTTAGTGCAATGTCAGATTGAGGTCCCGGCTCACCTGAAAGGTGTTTGCGCCATCTACTGCTATATAGTATGACTTAGAAAAGCACGTATGACCTCGACCTAAAAGTTTTGCCTTCAACTAACAATGGAGGTGGTTGAGGGAGCTTGCTACCGGTGTCGGTCTCAGTGCCAGCCCTCATGAGGTAACCATCAGTTGGCGCCGTTTTCTGCCAGCTCGTTCACCCCTCCCACTCCCGGCCGCCGCCTAAATCATACAAAAGCAGACCTGCAGGTATGACCTTGACCTGTTTCGTTTAAAAACACGAGGTCCGCGCGTCCTTTACTCCCATGCGTAGGGCCCATTTCGTTTCATAACATGAGATCACCTCATGGCGCGATTTACCCCCATTTGCCAATCGCCGCCTTCACTCATCCAAAGGTCACTAGGGCAAGGTCGGTCGATTCACCCCAATGTCAGTAGGTCACTCGGTCAAGGTCAAACTTGCTTCTGCTCCTGAAGGGTGTCATTTTTTAACATGAATATACTACTTATGCGGATAGAAATCATTTTGCACAAAAATAATTTGATAAGTTAGCTCGCCAAAAAATAGGAAAAAAACTAGAGCTAAAAGATAACAGTAAGAAGCAGCCGTCAGACTGATTTTTCATAGCTGACAAGAAAGGAACAAATCACGACACACAGCCCTCAGTTAAATTTGAAAAAGAGAAACTAAAAGATTCAGCAGTGGCCTTTTTCTTCGAGGGTCAGATACAAAGGCTGTTTGCAGCTCTGTACATCACGGACAAAAAGCATAGATGAAGTTGTACGCGCGTTCAAATGGCAATCATAGAAACTCCCAAAGAAATATGGGACTCACCAGAGAAAGAATCCAACTATGGGTCAGCAAGGAGATGGTGAGGGTGATGATCACACTATACCAGAAAATCTGGGCGTCCAAAACGTGGCCAGAGGCGTGTAGACAGTTCCTCCCAATTCTACCTGCACAAGGGGGGGGGGGGAGGTGACAGCCTCATATGTCAGAACTACAGAACAATTAGCGTGATCAACCATTCCAGCCAGATTATGCTCTAAATCAATCTCATCAGACTGAAACCCCAAGGGGAAGAAATCCTGTCAGAGGAATGATTGCCTTTAAACCAGGAAGGAACACAGTGAAATAAATGTTCAACTGCGGAGTCATTACTTAGAAACATCTGCAATATCAGAAAAACCTGTTGTACAACTTCGTTGACTTTAACAAGGCATTCCACAGGGTATGGTGTCATGGCCTTTGGTACGTACCATGGTTATTTGATATCGACAGGGTATGGTGTAGGTGCCTTTGGTACGTACTATGGTTATTTGATATCGACAGGGTATGGTGTAGGTGCCTTTGGTACGTACTATGGTTATTGATATCGACAGGGTATGGTGTAAGTGCCTTTGGTACGTACTACAGTCATTTGATATCGCACAAGGCCTAGAGGAAATCACTGAAGCACTGTGTAAAAACTCCAGCAGTGCTGTGACTCTAAACAACCAGGCAAGCGAGTAATTCTCACCCACATTAATGGTTGCCTGGTGTCACTTGCTCTCCTTAGCCTTTTCCTTGGAAAGATCATAAGTGAGACCCTCCACGAACACACACGTACTATCTCAGCAGGAGGAAGAGCAATCTCCAACATCCAGCATCTGATGCCATCTTCGTTTAAAAGAAAGGGATGGCAGATCTTTTTTGAAGATCTGCCATGTTCCTTACTTTCGACTCTCTCTTTGCTACGTGTTTGGGTACGGTAGGCTCCCTTGATTGCATACGTCAGCATACGGTTGTGTCTAGCGCTGCCAGTACTTTGTTGGGGTTGTCGTTTGACGATTTATAGCGCTCTGTCCTCATTTGTTCTTGATTGATTAGTTCATGCACTTTATGCGTCCCTAGTTGTCTTAAGATAATAAATAAAATGATCAAGAGATGATGATACACAGATAGTAACAAGCAAGGTACGTCCATTGTGTGATGTGACTGTGAAGACAAATATTCTTTTCTGTTTGAATGCTCAGAATATGTCATGATTGTAACCAACAAAGAACAAATGAGAACAGAGCGCTATAAAATCGTCAATGGACAATCCCAACAAGGTACTGGCAGCGCTAGACATACCCGTATGCTGACGTATGCAAACAAGGGAGCCTACCGTACCCATACACGTAGCAAAGAGAGAATCGAAAGTAAGGAGCGTGGCAGATCTTCAAGATCTTATGATCACTTATGATCTTTCCAAGGAAAAGGCTAAGGAGATCTGCCACGCTCCTTACTTTCGATTCTCTCTTTGCTACGTGTATGGGTACGGTAGGCTCCCTTGTTTGCATAAGTCAGCATACGGGTATGTCTAGCGCTGCCAGTACCTTGTTGGGATTGTCCATTGATGATTGTAACCCCTTGTTGAACACTACACTATAACCTCAAATTAGTGCAATTGTGAAGGATGGACGGTCTTTATGAGGAATGTGCGTGTTAGCTCGTCGTGGGTCACCTGGGACCTACCCACTGCCTTAGAAACGACCATATCCCAGCCGATATTATAAATCTCTAAATGGTGTCTCGTCTCGTCCTCTCCCTGATACCCGTCACATTCACTCTGTCACTCACGGGAAAACAGAATTCCACTATCGTAGAGCTCCTTTATGTAATTAGAACAATGTTCACAAGACTATTATCATTGTCGCTCGGCTTAAAACAATGAAAACTTGGGAGATTTCTTTTTGCTCTTGACGGGTCGTCTCCTATTCTCGCTCACACGACCACCGTCAAGAGTGTGACATATATGCGTAGGTGGAACTATCACTGTATTACTAACATTAATTAATATGATTTCTTAATCATATGGCCGAGCCCCCACCACCTACAGTCTCCCATAAAGAACAACAAAAGACCGTAATACAGTAAACACAAAATAGAAGAATGTATTGTTGATAGAAACAGCGAGTATTTACAATCAAGACAATATCTACTACAACTCGTTTCAACTCTAGGGCTCCCGCAATTCCTTCTGTTTGAGCTAGGTCTACTATAACATCTAATACCAACCTACATCACCCGCCTCGCCATTAAACATAATGACAAAACCACGTACCTTAATCCCGCCTTTGCATACGAGAAAAAGAATGACCACGTGATACACAACACTCACAGAACACACCACGCGTTCCCGAATGCTTCTTACAGTCCGCACGACAGTCTGTACTTTGGAGCGCTCCTTCCTTGGATATGTTCATCAGTAGATATCCTGAAGACCTCTCGAACACCTCCACGTAACAGCAGACTTCGATGCTGACGATCACACACGTCACAGAGGATATGACGTTTCCAAAGGCTGACACACAGCCCCTTGAGCTCACCCCAAGAGCTTGGTTACAGACAGCCTCCTTGTAAGGCTGGACCTTCGCCCCCTGCTTCAGACGGTTGTCTTATCCGCGGTCTTCGGTCTCCCTCCTTTACGTTCTGCAGTCCTCTCCCGCCCGGTCAGCGTAGAGGTTTTTCCCACAGCAGAGGAGCACGTGCTAGAGTCTCACCCCAGTCTGGAGGTTTCCAACAACCTCACAGAGTCCCTTGCGCTATGCAGCTGGTCTACTCAAGCCACGTGCTGTTGCTGCTAGACTTCCACACGTCTAGCAGAACGAGACACCTCAATTCTGCAGCTGAATCCTTCAGCCTTCAGCAGACTTGTACCACAAGACACGTACGTCTCACCACAGCAGCTCTTCTTCACAAGAGTTCAGGCTAACAAAGCCCTCACTGTAGATTTGGCTGAAGATGTCCTCTCACAGGATACTTGGGTAGAAGACGTTCTCTCACAGGATGTTTGGGCAGAAGATGCCCTCTCGGAGGATGTTTTGGGCAGAAGATAATTCGACGGTCTAAACCAGTCCTTTTATCTTCAACTTTCGTCCATAGATTCTTTCATTCACACGCACGTGGTCAACACGGTGGTTACATGTATCAACCAATCAGACCAGAGACCCTTCCTGGTCATTTACACCCATCGGCTACATCAAAGCCCTTGATGCTCGATACTACGCGTCACTGGATTCCCCCAGCTACGTAATCCTACCCTGAACAACTAAAGCACACCTGGCCAGCCTCAGGGCGAGTAACACCTAGCCCCTGGCTTCTAGGGCCAGCACCCCTGATCATAAGTGTGAACAGGGACCTAATCCTGGGCTGGTGATGACGTGAGCGGCTAGCTGGCGGCTTGAACAAGGAATAATAGACCTTAATTAGGGCCGGAGAGTCGAGGATGGATCACACCTGGAATCTATGGTGCAATCTCCTTGACCCACCAGACCCCAACACGTGACATCCGGGATAGAGAGCTTTTCTAACTGTGAACTCCGTTAAACTTACCAGGCAAAGGTAATGCGGTACCTTGATTATCCCCTGGTCCAGGGAAGTGTTGCTGGACACACGTCCTTCGACTGACAGTTGCTGACCAGTATTTGCGGTGAGTGTGCAAGGAGTACAAATTCTAACTGCTTGTACTGAATAAAGGAATGTGTGACTGTTGGATTCACTTGAAAGAACGTAGTTCAACATTCTGCGAGCGGTAAAGGTTTTGATCTGGTCAGGTTGTTGCAGTTCACTGCAGGCGAGATGTAACTATATTGCTAATCTCTTGTCCATCAAAGCCTACATGTGTCCAACAACAAACTTTTGTCTGTGAGAGCGACAGAGTGCATTGTTTATTTTAAGTTATCTGTTTTCGCAATAAGGAAAAGGAATTTGTTGTATCATGTTTGTGAATGGAAACGACAGTAAGGGAGGACGTTGTCTCTCAATCACTGACAATCCATTTTATCATCATGTTTAGTCTGGAGACACAAGGCCCACTCACAGTCTTAGTACAGCAGACACTGAAGATATGTGTAGCCCCCACTCCAGACAGTGAGCAGCGTTCATCGGAAGACAGGCTACTTCAAGGATCAGGCAAAAGATTCTGCTTCTTACAGACGTTGTCTTGTTGAGGTCACAGTAACCTTCACTGTCAGCCATGTCTGGTCAACTTCCATCTGCTTTACAACAGGTGTGAGACAAGGACACTGTCCCCTTGGCCCAGAGTGAAACGTACACCTGCTGTCGTAACAGGTGCTTGTTGTCATCAAATCACACTTACCCAAGGTCTGCAATGAGTCATAAACAGGTTGTTGTGTAAACGGTGTAACCTTGGTTATCAACATCTGCTTTAACACTGACTTACAAGAACACTATTTATATTAATTTTTTGAAGTGCCAGTAGAATAAACAAAACTGACAGCCAAATGGACATAACTAACAGTAAATACAGGTCGGTAATCCTAATACCATAATCCAATAGCAAAGGCACGTTAATGTTTTAGTCAAGGCATATAAAAGGTAAATAATATCGATCAGGAGTAAATGTAATGGTATCAGTATACAATTCGTAGAATAGATCGCATAATGTCAGTAAAACTAATCCTTGGTCACAGTATTTACGATCAGTAGTAACGTTAACATAAGAAACAGAATTGATTTGAGCAGTAATTATCCAGAGCATTCAAGTCAAACAGTTGGAACGGAAGTAAAATTAATCCGTCAAACACGCAGAGTATGGTATAATTTGGAATCCTCTGTGTACAGATATAACACTATCAGTATTTGACAAACAAGTAGCATATTTCTGCAACTATAGCTGACCACCCCCCACCCCCTACATACACACACTGTAACCATCAAACTGCTTTTTGCGGTTTATTTCACGGACGTATCTGTTCACTTACATTTTGGGTAGTGATGTGTACAGTGAGAAATATTGTCATGTATTATGTCTATGCTGCAATTGAAGCCTGATGTTTTATTTTCAAGTCTATGTATTCATGTCTACTCTGTAGACCGTAAAGATGGGCACGTTAAGCAGCCGTACAAAACAAGAAGGAAGTCCAAGGGGAGGTAATAGCCACGTTTACCTTCATTCTGTCACAGACGCACAGGCTGTTCTACTCACAGGTATGGGTGATCTGCCTGCCTTCCTGCCTGTCTTTCTATCTGTTTGTCTTTCTACATATTTATCTCTTTACCACAATTATTCAGCTTTTGTTTGTATGCATCTCTATATATTTATCTATATATGTATATATATATTTGCATATGTGAGTGTCACCTTGTAAGTTGCCCAAGTAAGTGTTACATAACAGAAATTAAGAGTTGGTTAAACTTTTTATCTACAGAAAGTAAATGTCAAGAGATTAAACAGAAAACCGGATCTGATGTAGAGTTTGACCCTAACCCTTCGGACGTACAAAACACGAAGATTATCATCATCCGGGGATCTCGTCCTCAGATCGAGGCGGCAGTCAGGCTCATCAGTCAGGAGACAGGTATTCAGGTAATAAAATACTTGAGCAATAAAATAAAATAAAGCAAAATCTAAAGCAGTTATCAGCCATTTTCAATAGTATCCTTATCATAAGCATCTGAAGAATTTTTAAAGACATTATTAGAGAACTGAAGGGCATCCGGTTCTAGAATCTAGTGAATTTCTTGGCCTTTCGTCGTCGTCATTCTATTTATATATAATTTCGCGTATTTCCTAGTCCCTGGTAGCCATGCTTTACTTTTTAATATTACTGTTCTGCGCCTGTGATGATAGGAGACCATCTCAGCACCAGCCCAGACATTCTGGAAACAGTGGGCTGAAGCCGCGTTTCCTGATCTCGACTCTCGTGCCTACTTCCTGCCTCCTGTCTACTCCAAACGCGTGCCGATGACCAGACAGTCGACTTCTGGTCTGGAAGTTATTGTCCTTCATAAAGCATCCGGTGAGGCTGGACAGTCAAGATCTGGACAAAGTTGTCACTCAACACCTGGACACGCTGTTCAGTCAACACGTGGACGTGGCGGTCAATTCAAAGAACCGGCGATCAATCCATCCTCTGGTAATAAACGTCTTCAGGACAGTGACGTCATAGATGATGCGGCTATGCAGCGGTTTCTCTTCTGTCTGCAGAAAATGTCTGAAGAGAAAAGAGAAGTTTTGGTTGGACTGAGTCAGCTTAAGTTCGGACAGTACCTGGGTAAACCTTGTTACGCGGCTGCGGCTGCTCACCTACTTGTAGCCAAAAGTTTACCTACTGCTTTGTCTAAACACAAACAGGGAGACTTTGATGTGCTGCTCATTCACAGACAGTACGGCATTGTCGTCTGCGAGGTGAAAGCTTTCGGTGATAACGTGGGTCAGCTTAAAATGTCACAACAAGATATAGACAAGAACATCAGACACAAACTGACAAACGCCGTATCACAATTGGACAAGGCAGAAGCCATGTTGTCACATCTGGTGTCTGACGTCACTCCCGGTCTGCGCATCACTAAGACGATCGTGGTCCCAAACCTCACAGCACGTCAGGTACAAAAGGCCATCTTTGGTGACCTTCAGCTCATGCAGGTAAACATTCTGGTTTATTGCTATTTATTACGATATTTTAGCACTTACTTATGCATCTTATATATAAATTAAAAAACAACAACAATTGTTTGCTGTGGAACGTCAAGTCAGCAACTAAGTGACCTTTAAATACGGAAATACAACGCTTTCTTTACCAGGTGTTTTTTTTCCTTCCATGCACTGGTAGCTATAAGAATGTTTCAAAAATTAGACTCGAATAATGATTATAGTGCATAGTTTGGGTATCCCCCAGTTAGAACTACCAAATCACTTTTGAATCTAAATAGTAAAAATAACATAGCGTTACTGATACATCAGCGACATGAAGCCCGTGTGTAGGTTTTTGATGTGAATATTTTGTCTGTCGGAGAAAATATACACTCTAAACTGCAATCTTCAGTATGTGTTGACTAGTATAAAATTGTGAAATGTTATCTGCACATATCTGTTACCTACACTATACACTTTGCACATTTCGCCTACAAATCCTTCAGAGGCGATGGATTGTTTCACAAAACTTATTTACATACTAAATACATTACTGTATACACGCGTAATAATATCCATTCGCAAGGGAACCTTGCTTATCCGACATTCACCTGGATAAGACACAAAGGCATCTGTGTTGCCAAAAAATCATCAATAATTTTATTCTTCCGGGGCAAGAAAGATCATGACCTACAGATAAATGAATACAAAGTCAGCAAAATATAAAAGTGAATGAAAGGTTGTGAATTAGCTATAGTCCTTGACAATTTGCCCACTCCGTCTTGGTTATACACACGCTGCTGGGGATCCTGTTGCAGACAGTACGTTCCATGCCGAAGATCATTCGTGCACAGAGTCCTTCTGGCACTTCTTCCACTCAGTGTTGACAAGGACTTTCTCTTGTTGACAAAGTTACAGTTCTCGACTGTCACGGCGGGCGGGTACCTTATCTTATTGGACTTCGACTTTCCAGAATTACTGGTCAAATTTTATGGTGATCTCGTAAAATGTAGATTTAATTTAGCAATCGTCACCAAAACCTTTCCTGCTTTAGGTCAGTGGTTTCTAAACCAAAGGGTGACGATGCTGTGAAATAATGTGAACAACTAGAGCAATCTTCCGAGGGAAAAGATTCTCATACTTCGACACGTTCGCTCAGTCTCTCACAGGCAAAACACTACTAGCTCAAGAGCCCCCACCCTCGTAAAACACTCAACTGCAGCGAACTGTTATTCAGCATATATTTCAAAACACTAACTGGCTCGACAACATCAAATATCTACAAAATATTTACAAAGAATCACCGTGCTCGTGTCTAGGGTAACACGCTGCCTGATGACGTCATACCACGTGCAACAGAC
>SMGT01001700.1:2420-17471 GCA_004794575.1 Lanistes nyassanus | reverse complement strand
TCTTTCCGTCTCAGTCCGTCGAGGCGGTCAGCAGATTACACTCGTAACTGCAAGAGAGCTGGAGTCTTCCTTTTGGCAAGATGGCGACTGAGGTCCGTAGGCTAGCACGTGGTCACTTCCCTGGGTCTCGTCCTAGGTGCACGTCCCTCTCTGTATGTGACCCTCTGTTCTTCCCTGTGTGTCTCGCTCTCTCCTCCCTCCCGATCTAACATTTTTACCTCCTTATGTAGTAAGCGTTCTCACGCACTACCCTCAAGTAAACCGGTTCTAGCCAGACTAGGGAGAGCAGAATGATTAACCTGGCCAATGCCCGTACACCCAGGTGTCGATTGTGGGTGGAGCGGTCAGCCTGGTGATGATGTATCTTCCCCCTGCTAGCTTACAAAGGGAGGAGCTAAAAGGCTTACCTAGGAGTGACAGGTAATAGCCTAGGGTGACATGTGACATCGACCATATCACAGTTTCTTTCCTGCTGACACCGCAGTTACGGTAACAAGGCTTCAACTCCCAAACTTTTCAATCTTCCGTTTAACGTCACTGTTCAATTAAAGACTTACTTTTCTAGCTGTTACTTCAGCTCCTTAAACAAGTGAAGTTTTATTTCCTTTAAACATATGTAATATTCTACTATAAATGCTCTCTCCCTCACTGCCCATTGTAATGCTAACTCAACTTACTCATTTAACTTGCCAGAGAGACTGACCAACCATGCATCTCCACGTGTGGTCATCCTTCGCTGGGGAATACCTCACAGCGCATACATTACAGATAATAGTTTTAATTAACAAGGAGGTGGTCTTGGAAAATGAACCCTAGCTGATTCTAGCATCACTTCCCTTGTGGAATGCTAAATAGACTGAAGGTGGCAAAGACACATCATTATCCCATCTATTGCCCACCACCGGGTCATGGGACAAAACAAACAAATCCATTACAATTTACAGTCATCCATTAGAAGCTCTTTCGTCATGCTCAGCCAAAAGTCAGAGACAAGTAGGAACACTTTCCATGTGGGTGTGGGTACGTGCCAACATTTCCTTTGCGAGTTAGAAATATATTTTAGGAGCGTTTAAAGTACCTGCATCATTGTGATCTATAAGCTGCTTGCAAGTCAGAAAATATGTCAAAATATACTCAAATCTAAAAGAACGCAAATTGACACAAGGGCAAGGAGTAGTCAAAGTTATGCATTCGGGTACAACGATAGCAAGAAAAATTAGGTTGACATGAGGTGGCATGGTCTTTTTATGGGTGTCGCCTTTGATAATGACGTGCCTGGCTGAAAACAATATGTCCCTTCTGGTACAGTAAAGTCGGACAGTGCAGCTTAATAGAATTCCGATGAAAGTCGCTTTTGCAGCAATCACACCGACGCCCGCATCAGAGTATGGATGAGGCGAAACGGCAACATACTGCAGCACGGGGAGCCCCCAGCATCATGATTTGGAGTGGAGTTGGTCTCAACGTACTCGTGGACCCCGTCGTCTTCCAGAACATCGACCGTGGACGAGGAAACGGTGTGACAGCACATGGCTATGTGGACCACACGTCGTGCTGTCATGAAACCACCCCTTCATCACTGTGCTTTCCTGACAAGGAACATGGCTCACTTATGAGTCACTCAAGAACCGCCATGACAGATACACTGTTGCAACATTTCATTCACGAACATTCCAACAACAGTGCTAAACACTGTAGTTTAATAGAACTTTCTTAACTTCAATCAACAAACAAATATTTCTTTATTGGATTATAATATTAAGGATTCGCCTTCTTTGTACAGTCAACGGACATGTCGGCATACGTGACCTGAATCGTATTTTCCCACCAATTCTTCATTAAGCGAACCTTGCATATTTTCCTGCGCTATAAATCTATCGTATGCTTCTTATCACAACGACAGCTGCAAAGCGAAAACTGAATCGGACAACATCGGACGATCTGGGGTCTGATTTTGCGCCAGATCCCACCGATCTGTTAAATTGTTTCCTAACCTTTTTGGTGGAAAAGGCTTTTTACCCAGTTCTACTTTGTAGGTTTGTCACGTGATCTAGAGGCACGCTAAGACTAAAATAGATTCTAGTCAGACACCCGCACGAAGCTGAGAAGGACGGACGCATTCCAGGTTCTCTGTGATAGTTCAACCGGCTTGAAGTACGGTTGTTTGGTAGAAGCCTCTAAGGTTAGGTGCACAAATTTCCACGAAAGGGAAAGTTTAAGGGACAGAAAAGCTTTTATCCCAGTGTGGAGTAAGGTGGAAAAAATCGCAGTTTTCTGGCAAACCGGTGAATTTAGTACTCGACTTCAAGATCGGAAACCAGTGCAAAGTTCCAGTAATTTTCTAGCTGCAACGCGCATGTAACGTTTTTAACGTGTCGTGTTTTGCACCTGGATGTGCGCCTGCACACTTACAGCGGAAGTACAGTGGAACAGGTAGAAGCCTGCAAAAGCGACTGTCACACACCAGATGCACACACTCTTTTTCAACAAAAAAGTCGACCGTGTATAGAAAACCCACATTTAATCAACTCACAATGAAATGGGTGATGAGTGGTTGATGTGAATGGCGAGAATGTTTGTGTGGATGTTTGAAGTTAGTGTTGTGTTGTGAAAATGTTCACGCCGACCACAAATGTCAGTCACCACGTTTGCGTCAGCACAGAATACACGACTTATCTCACGCGTGAGATGGCACAGTCCGCGTGCGTGCTCGGGCGGGTGACAGTGGGGTCGATGTTGTTGAAGTGTAGACGGACGAGGTGATGTCGGCTGGGTGGTGTCGGTGATGCTGACATGGCGGCTTTGTGTAGATGGCGGTGAATGAAGGATGAGGCGTTGAACTTGAACGAAGATGGAACGAAGAACGAAGAACCGGCAATACGATGAACAGCGAACAGAAGAAGCGGAACAGAGAAGTGGCGGAGCGACAAAATGGCGAAAGGGTGAAAAGACGAAACAGTCCTCCTGAAACACAGCAGAACTGTAACCATCAGCGCGGGAGCTTTTGTCGTCGTGCGACGATTAACCCAGTGACCCCAACAAAAATGGTCCGCGCAAAGATTTCCACAACTAAATTTAACTCATTGCTAACAAATCTAGCAATTCAGAATATCTACAGTTGCCAAACCACTAAGTGTTTTGGGGTCGGTTATTGAGAACGGCGCAACCAACTGTCATGCATACATTCGGTAGGAGGAAATTTCTAAGCACATTCCATTCACACACGTTGCCACTACAGTGTTTTGGTTACCAGACGACTGGTTTCGTCGCACGGTGATGCAGAACTTGCGTGCCTAGGCAGCTTCCAGCGGTACTTACGGTCGGACGTCGGTTTTGACGGTTACAGAGCAGCGTAACAAGAAGCGACCTGTCCTGCTGGGAGCCACAAAGATCTGATACAAGAACCAGCCGTTAACTCCCGAACGTTGTCGTCGCGCGTGGCCCTACGTCAAATACATAAACTTTTGACGCTATAATTTGACGTCACGCGAAAATTTGATCGCGCGAAACTACGCGCCGGCAATGGAAGGACAGAATTTTTCATACAGTCACAGCGCACTGTATTTCATCTCCAGCTTGGATTTCTCTGCTCATTGTGTATCACGGAGTTGGACTAATTCTCACAGTGAGCGAATTCTTCCGCACCTGGCCAGATCATGCCGACATTCACTCCCAGCTTCTTAATTTTCCTGGACCAGGGAAAGGTTAAGGTGTTGTACCTTGGTTCCCGGAAGTTTTAATACTCTCTGTGTCCACGGAAGGACTCGAAAGAACTGTTCCTGTCGCATCTATCAGAGACCCGTGACTATAGAAAACACGCTGAGAAACGATCTCAAACAGCTCGCCGCGAACTAAAAAGCCTTGGACTATACATTTTTAAAATTAACGACTAAAGGGAAGGCTTGTCCAGTCGTTTAAAGGTCCGGTCTGACCTATAGGTGGTGAACACTCGAGGTTACGGGTATTTATTCTCTTATATGGTGTAGAACGAATTAAGCCTACCAGATCTAGCTAACTCTCTTGACCTTGCTACATTTCCCCCCTCCCCTCCTTCTATTTGATGAATTGATTATCGCTTGGATTGAAAATCCCACACTTTCGTGTTTAAAATATTGTCTGTATATGATAAACTGATGATTGCTTGATCCGTAATCTCGTACGTACATGTTTGATATATTGAAGTACAACGGGGGAGAATGAGTGAATGAATCGCCTGTATTTTACAATCTGAAAGTGAGAGAAAGAACCAGATCTATTGCAAATGATCGAATGATCAAATGACGCGTTCATCTAACGCATGAATGTAAAAATTTAACCATCAAGAATTTATATTAAATATGTATTCTGCTTCGATCCTTAGAAGATCTGAAAAGATAGGGAGGCAAAGAAAATAGCTCCGCCATAAGGACTTTTATAAACCCTAGTGAAAATGGAGAATTATAATTTGTCTTGCTGACTCATACCTACAGTTTGAACTTATCGAGAAGCTTTTGAAAGTGGGATTTTGTCTGTCTTCCTTAAATGTAAGAAAGAAAGCGAGGAGAGAGAGAGAGAGAGATGGAGAGAGTGACAATAGAGACATCAAGGAAAGGATTTATCGTTAGGATAGAGGGTATTGCTACCCATGAGAACAGACTGGTCTGTGAGTAGAGCACGCCTATTATTTCTTACAATAAGGATCAGGGAAAAATAACTTACTCCTAAGCAAGACCTGATCCACGACACGTGCCATACATCCAGCAGCACGGCACCTCGCCTTTCAGCATGACAACACGCACGAAGACCCGCTACTGACTTTGGACTCATTTTCATCATATCGTAGACTTGCATCTTGAGAATTGGACTAGGTGGATGGATCAGGATTTTTCGGTTCAGTTTAGTTTTTTTTAATGTAAGCAATTTTTCTTCATAATATGTGGTTTAATGTTTTTCAAACAGGATCTCTGTCGGTGTCTGGGAACAACAGATCCCGCTGACATCACCGGTCTGTGTGTGTGCTCTGATCAGTTGTCTGACCCCCAGACGCCGAGGGACGTCAGTAGTGACGTGCTGAGGGAGTTCGGGAACTGGTGGCAGCGACGTGTGGCTGTGTCTGGGCCTGACTGTCACATGACCTGTGATAATTACAAGACGCTGGTAGCCAGGTCAGTTTTACAAACAATCGATGTCCATATACATACAACATGGTTTATAATGTAACATCATCTCTTACGAAATTACAATTATTATTGCGGGAATAGCTAGCTAGGCACTTTAAATAATCTTGGCAAAACACAATGTTTATTTGAATGTTACTAAATTGTAATATCTTAGTTTATTTTTTAAATTGTAAATGCAACGAACAAAGTGCATTTTAAATGTGTTTGTGCAGATTTTCGATTAGCAATATATATATATATAAAGTTCATTTTGACTCATTTACAATGGAAGGGCTTACTGGAACTAATGAACATCTGTCTAGAATCGGCTGCTTCTCTGCTAATTAATCTAAACTAGTTTATGTGCCAGTTTGTATATGAATGGTTGGTTGTTTGGTTGTTTCTTAACGTCCCATCGTGTTACATAACTTAATGCGATGCTACACGTGAGAAAGCTGTCACAACACAGCCTTCAGGGCAACCCAGTAAGTTATATATTTACACAGTCATTATGTAGCAGAGAGTCGATACTACTGAACACTCCTCTCTCCTAGTCGTGTCCACAACACGAAACCAGTGTGTGGGTCCGGATTCTCTTTTATTTACCTCAACGACGACGTAGGTTTTCAGGCTGTTACTCCACTGCAATGGGAATAAATGCTGCTTGAAGACTACCACAAGTGTAGTAATCTACTTCAGGTATTGAGAAAGGTCGATTTTGAACATCAAATTTATTTTACAATCCTACTGTTAAACAGTGTTTACTATTTTATGTCAGACGTAGTCACTATGCGCACTGTACGTACCCACTCGGTTTCTTCCGCCATGACCTACTGTGTAGTCTCTATGGATCTTATAAACAAAACGTAGACAAAATCTATCACGTGTAAGTTTTCCTCTCTCCTGTCCCTCACTCTCTCTTCCCAACAGATTTATTTTGGGGCCGCTACCGCTGCTGCTGCCCGACGGCTATGGTCGCTCTGCGAGAATGCCCGTTCCGATCTGCTCGCTCGTGCTCTGCCTACATGGTTCGTCTCCCCATTGCACTCTGCCCTTCATCTCTCCCTTCGCCCGGTCCGGAGCCCACTTTTATCGGGTAGGACGCGAACCGCAACGGGGGCACTGTCCGGGCGAGCAGCACCAAGCGGGCGTACATGCCGTGAATGCCAAAATTTGTGTTTCTTACACACAAAAGACTTAAGATTAAAAATACAAAGAATATATGTACACGAACATGAAAATATGCGACAAATAGAGTGCGCTCTGCTCTTCCTGTTAGTGTTAAGGAAAGTTAAGTAGAGTGAGAAGGAAATAAAGATAATTACGTTAAAAGGCAGTTAAACTAGCTAATGTGAATAGAAAAGGATAAGAAATATTCCTACAAACTAATCTAATCTATTAAGATGGTGGATGAGTTTAGTATCTACTGAAAGAGTAATTTGAGTAGAATCCGAATATGTTAGTTGTTAGTATCTGCAACTATCCTAGAAGGATATAGAGACGTTTAAAGAGAGTGAGCCTAGCACAGCACGCTGTAAGGTGACACAGTGCCTCACAGCCACGGATCGCTGGGCACCACTCGACCTGGGCACCCCCCCCCTCCCGGCGACGCTGTGGCTGTAAGCGTGGTGGCCAAAACCGTCTCCGTGATGGCTGGCACCTATCACACACGGATAAAAACATAATTCTAATGCAGACTTAAAGAAAAATTAAAAACCATAACATGATTCCTACTTGAAATCCATCCAGTGCGAATTCTGTGTAAAACGTTGCATTGAAAAAAATGTATCAAAATTAAAGAAGTAAAATGGCGGTCCTAAACAGTATCGTATGGTCTCGCGAGTACAGTTTAGAAGAAGTTGTGTATTGTGTGGTCTAAGGGAAGGAACTCGACAAAAACATTCTGTTATAAGAAAAAAACCAAGTTACATCCCTTGCCGACGAACCTCTTAGTTCCGCTTGGGATACGACGGTCACAGAAGCAAATTTCTTCCGCAATGGCGCGCGTGTCAGATAGCGTTCCCCTTCCGGTCTCTCTGTATTTATCCTGTCCTTTGCAACACTCCCTAAACTTTTGACCCTACCTACCTCCATCACCGACATGGTCAGGGAAACCCACTGACCATCCCTCCATCGCCTTTATCTATTTACAATGGAAAGCCCCCCCCCCCCCCCCCCCCCAGCTGTACAACGGCCCTGTGTGCTGCGCCCACGTGTGCGTACTGCTCCTGTGTGTCTGCGTGTCTGTGAGTCTGTGTGCGTGACTCCTATCTCTTGCTCTACCATTACCTACCATCACTCTACGGTTCCCTCTGGTGGCAGGCGTCTGGTTGGTAAGCTACTAGATTGAGTTTTGGGTCCGTGTGAATGCGACACACGTTGCTTACTGACGTCTGACAAAATGGCGACTGCTTCCAAATGTCTTTAATTCAGAATAGAGTTGAAATCACAAAAAAGAGTCTCTGTGTTTAAAACGACAAAGGAAGTCTGCTTTCAGGTCTGACAGGTTTCAGTTGTCAATTATTTCATGTAGCTGTTGCTCTCTGTACAGTGACATTCGTTGAAAGAAACATTGAATAACACTATTTTTGTGGTCGGGTTGACTGTCAGATAATGAGTACGGATATGATAAAGGATTTTGAATATCTTCTTCAGGCTTTAATTGTACACCATAAGAATAGGCATGAAATCACCATTAAAACACCTAGTGGTTTTTTTTCTGGAAATCCTAAAGAGGAAATATAAAAATGTCTATAAATAAATACGGCTTATAAATCAACACTGCGAATAGTCTGCTTGCATAATTTTCGAGAGGAGAAATGAGGTCTCAAAATAATAGGTGTCTGGAGAATACGTTAAATGTTACCTGTAAGTACTAACAAGAACCAAATGTGACTATTGTAGGTTCTGTGGTGCGGCGACAACAGTGACTGTGCCATGTACAACTCCCCCACGCCTGTGTGTCAAGACCCTGGGTCAGGCCGTGTCGATGACGGGAGAGTGCTATACTGCTCAAATCACTCTGTTCCCAGAGCAACTTGACCTGCTCAACATGGCGCATCCCAGAGTCTTTGTATCCGGCCCGCCCGGCACAGGTAAATCTGTGGTGTTGCTGCTGAAGGCAACAGAATGGATGAGATGTGGCCATGACGTCCACATTGTGAGTTCTTTTGGGGTGAGTCGTGCAGCGTGCAGCATGTTGTACCACCTGCTGCAGCAGATTGTCAAGACGCAGCTGACGTCAGTGGCATCACCCGGACAGCCTCACCTCCTGGAGTATGGGTTTGTGACGAGGAAGGAAGACATGGCGAAGGCCGTCAACGACTTGTCACGGGCGGCGAGGAGAGGGTCGCTGTACGTCATCGTTGATGAAGTTATTCAGTAAGTGTGTGACATGTTTGACGTCATGTTAATAGCATGTGTGGTGACGTCATTAATAAGGTCACACGTTGATACACATTAGACGAACACAAGCACGAGCGTCGTTGACAGAACACAGTGTAACACGTGTATCTTCATCTTCTGTGTAACACTGTAGACTGTGACAAGGTGCTGACACGTGTCTCTCTGTCCTCTGTGACACTCATGTCTGTGACAGGTGGTCACGCTCCTTCAATACTTTCTGTGACAATCTGCTGACACAAGTTCCGGGTCTCCATCTCTGGGTGGCAAGTTGTTTCCATGGAGACGCACCCGCCGGCTGGCACGTGGAATATTTAACCAGACCCCTCCGCTCTCCGCCGGCCGTCGTCAGGGAAGTTCAGCAGGACGAGGAATTCACTGAGTCACGTGATGTCATGCCGTACAGTGAGCGTGGTGTGGCCGACCACACGGACGGCCCGCCAGTCAGACGACTCTATCACGAAGGTCACGGTCACTCAGGTGACACGCCAGGTGACTGCGTCACATGCGGTCGTGAGGTGGCCAGCTTCCTACACAGTCTCCGTGTTCCGGATACAGGTGCGTATATAGTGTGTAGTGTGACGTGTAGTGACGGGAGACTTAATTGTGTGATAAACCACAAACAAGTAAACAACAAGTCATGTAGTAACCAGTCACGTGACAACCTTTTTCAGAAAAAGAAGACAGCGTGTTGGTGTGTGTGTGTCAGCACATCTTACATCATAGGGGTATGATGTCTTTGTTTACGTCCATGTGGTTGTGTGAATATTGCGTCATAACAGCATGACGTCATTGTGTCTGTTACACGTGACTGAACAGAATTCACTTTGAATGTTAACAGTGAACACCACAAAATCTACCCCCGTCACCACCATCAACACCAACACACCAGCCCGCCTTCAGTGGAGAGACATGTTGGTGTTGTGGTGGTATGACGACAGAAACCCTCAGGGTGTGGTAACGGGGCTGATAGAAGCGGGTATCCCAGTGCGGAAGATGACGGATGATGACACTGAGGACGTGGCCATGGCCCGTAGTGACGTGGTGTGGGTGGCGGATGGAGATCGTGTTCGTGGTCTGGAGAGAAAAGTCGTCGTCTGTGTAGATCCTGATGTTGATAGGTTCAATGTCCGACTTCACCTCATGTCCCGGTGTACGTCACAACTTCTGATTGTCTCCTGGGGACCACTGTCAGTTGCGACTGGGAAGGGCGCGAAGCTCCAAGACCGCGTGCCCATGATCAGACCGTCGACTGCTGGCCGGGAAGTTCTTGTCCTACATAAAGCATCTGGTCAGGCTGGTCAATCAACACCTGGACAACCTGGTCAGTCCAGCCAACACGCGATGAATCCATCCTCTGGCGATCAGAAAGCTCAGTCATTTTGTATTCAGGACAGTGACCTCAGTGGGAATGATGCAAAGGTGGGTCACTGGGAGTTGGGATAATCCTTTAATTGGTAGAAACTCTCCTTATGGTCGCAATGGTTGTGAAATTTGCTCATACTTCTTCACATTATAATAAATACTTTTACTACAATTTGCAACACAGGAGTCCCTGGGACTCGGGATAATAGCAAAATACAGACATAAAAGACATGAAGTTCCGACAGTCAGAAGTTCCGTCAGAAAACAGCGCAGCTTCGACAATGCGGCAGCTCGCTTGCTGGGCTTGTGAGAAAGGTCCTGTTGCTCGATGTTTTGTCTCTCCCGCGCGTTCTGGTACTCGTGTACCAAAAAGGCAGGAAAGTGGACCAGCATCGTGAGCGGGAGTCCATTTCCTCTCCCTCCCTGCCTTACCCCAAACCCGTTGGCCTCGTACCCTTCCCAGCTGGGTCAAGTGCCGAGCGTGTGCTGCAAACCAGTGCCTTCAGGTTCGAAGACAGCTCTCTGACACCAGCCCTCCGCTTCCTCGACCAATGAGCACATGAGTGCCAAAACGGCGCGAGTGTCAACAGAAGGGGCTTCGACGTGCAGTCATAGACCTTTTGATAACTGTAGGCATGGTCTTTGAGACGAGCCCAGAAGACAGGCGCCACATGCAAAGAACTTACATGTGTCGACAGGGAGTCAGGCATTACGGCATCAGATGCTGCTAGCAGGAATTCTACTGCATTTTGGCTGCATACAAAGAGACCTTGACTGGTTTAATGTCATTGACACACGGAATGAGGCCGGAGGGCACTAATGGAATAGCGTTGACAGCTGGTAGCTGGTTATTTGTCCTCAGCACCGCTATCTTCATCTAACTCTTATTTTAGACTTTGGGTTGGTTATGAATTCTTATAACTCTGTAAAAGCGACTCAAGCTGTTATAAACACGAATAAATGTTCGACGAAATGTCAGCTGTGTACCAACATCGAAAACTACAACAAAAATAGATTGTTTATTCAATAGAAGTTAAAAGAGGAACTGGCTTTTGCCAGAAGTACAAAAAAGTGTTGAAATGGACGACGAAACCAGAAAAATACAGTTTTTATAATAAAAACTAAAACACAAAAGTGTGAAAGACCTGTAACGATAATCAGATCAGAAGCACAAAGAATTAACGATACTAAGACTCAATACTAAAATCTCGAGACAGGTGAAGATTTACCAACTGTATAAGAGTTTCATTACATATGCCGTAAGTGTTATGGACAAAAAATTTAACATCAATTATTTATTTCCTCATCTCGTTGTTTACGTAACTCCATTTTCCCTACGTCCGATCTATTCCCCCCACCCCCACCCCCACCTCCTACCTCAATGGAATGTGGTGTCGCGGGTGCAGATTCCCAACACACAGGCCGAAGAGGTTAAACACCGTTTGACGAAAAACGAAAAGTGTATTTACGTTAATGAAAGATTGTAGAGAGAGGATGACTAAATGATATGAAATGAAAATACATGAAAAATTTAATTTCACTGAATATTTGGAAGCCTACCCTACCCTGTCCCACAAAGCAAACAACTGCTAATCATAAGGGTCCCACCCAGCCTCCAGGGATCTTCCACACGATCTTTTCCCAAAACACCCGCACGCACGGATGCACGCATACGCGCGCACACACATACAGCATCTTACCCCGTACCTTCGGATGCAGTCTGTGTCATGTTCATCAGTAAACCTAAGTGTGCGTGGTAGGTAGGTAGGTATTTGGGCTTAACGCCATGTCAGCAACTAAGGCTATATCACGGCGGCTAAGTGTACGTGGAAATCAGTGGTTCCTTCACACCACAGGATTCAACCAGACGTGAACCCAAGACGCCAGAGGATATGACAAATCATAAGTGGGCATATGACAAAGGAAAACTGAACGGGTGAAAAACAATGACCAAACACCAGGCCATAACAATACAACACGACCTGGACAACCTGGACAACCAGTCAATGTACACGCTCAGTCGCACGGCTACACGGCGCCCTCTGGCAGAACTGGCCGTCAACGGAAGCATTCACCCACTCCCCAAAGACCCCCCCCCCCATTCCGTCGCCGTCCTATTTATGAACCTTACTTTTATCATCAAAATTGAACGTCCGACTCAAAATAACAGAAATGATTATCCTTACCAAAACAAACACAGAAGAATAATTGTAAAATAATACTATATAATACCTCACAAATGTTTGTCAGACTACCTAGCTCTTAGTCCCAGTCTGGTCACAAACTGCCCATGCATAGTACCACGACCAAGGGATTCGAGGCCAAGGGGTTCCAAGATTTCTGTCCAAGACGGCTGTAAGCGAAAATGACTAACATAATTTGCGAGTGAACACTTTAACTTTTATGACCTATACTCCCATCTAAAATATAACGCAAAATGCACCCCTCCTAGCAGGCTACCACAGCCACACAGCCACACAGCCCCACTGCATTAGCACGAACAGATTTTCGTTTTTTTTTAGTAATCTGGTAGTGACAGTGGAACTTGTTTTTTTTTAAACTACGCAGCCCGTGACGCGCGTGTGTGTACACTGCCGTAATGTGTGAGGAGAGAGAGAGAGAGAAGCAGGTTGCGGAATCAGCCATTGAGAGACTGAGAGACAAGCAAAAGTGTCGCAGATAAATCGGGGAAAACTGCCAGTGACACGTATTAGTATAATCTGTTGTTCTTGTATTAACAAACTGCTGTACTCTCTTGATTATTATCCAGACAGATAACGCAGAGGGAGGACCCTTTCTTCCCAAGGGAGATAAAGAGGGCCGCACACACAGGAACGTGTATGAAGAAACTTACAAACGTGAGTTGAGCAAAGGAGGAGATCAGGGTATGTACTTAAACTATTTTACACTGATCTTCAAATTACACAATAAGTCAGATGAGGCAGACGCAGTCGTTGTGTTCTGATGGTAGTTTATAATTAACGTCTCTTGCACCTATTATTATTAATATTAATATTAATAATATTGTTGCTGTTATTATTGTTATTATTATCATCATTATCATCATCATTACCATTATTATTATTGTTATTATTATTGTTATTATTATCATCATTATCATCATCATCATTACCATTATTATTATTAATAATTATTGTTGTTGATGATTGCAAACTTCAACAAAGCACGCTGTTTGATTTTAATGTGGATATTTTGATTACTTGGTTTGTGCGACATAGTATATGTGTGGTATGAAGCAAAGGATTCATAAAGAACTGCTCAGGTTACTAAGACATCCGGGTACCAGCACAAAAAACACATTAAAGATAGGTTACCATAGAGGACAATAAACTTTTGCAACGGCGCCAAAGATAGGTACGCCTATATCGTAACATTTTTAAACTGAAGTTTGGTTTGAGTGTGCGATGGTTCGGATATTCAATTTAAAACTCAGCTCTTCTAAACTGTTGGCTATAAACATATACAGTAACCATCAGACTGATACTGCCAGGAAGATTTTTTTTTAAAAGTTAACGCCCGTTTAGACGCTTCAAATTTTCGTGGCTTTGAACGGCGAAGAAAGCCTTGATCGAAAACGCCAGCATATTTATGCAGCAAGAGACACAGGTACTTTGACCCACGTAGCTGCGGTCAGTTTTAAGCTTCCCTAACTCCATTTTTCCTTACGCCCGATCTATTCCCCTTAATTTGTTACGTCATATCACCGGGGCTCACATTTTTCAGACAATCGAGCCGTTGCCGACGAAAAAGTTCTAAGGTTTCTTTATTTATTACTTGGCTGGCCGACAGTCTACTGCAGGTTACAAAACATAGCTGAGTGGCAACACGTCTAGCTGTTTCTTGCTAGGACCTCTGCTCATTGTTTCTATTCTGGCCCTAACTTCTTCTCCCTCATAACCGTTGGAGCTGTATCAGTCGCTAGCTCCAACAAAAGGCATGAAAGGCTTAGCTCTCCCTCCTGGCTTCGCCTCTCGTAGCTTTATCTCGTTCTAAGGCATTCTGAGTTTCAGAGGATTCTCCCCGAAGGGACCCTCTTTTTGTGTGTGTGTCCCCTCTCTCTCTCTCCAAAGCCTGTGTGTCTAAGTCGCTGGCACGGCCTGCTGATTTATGGCGCGAGGTGCTGGTCTGCCTGCTGCCTGCTGTCCGCTGACTGGACAGACTTACGACGCCCTCTGGGGTTACTGGAGCTGAGCGCTTTTGTCATTAGCCTCGAGTTCCCTGGGTTCTCCGCTCATGCAACTAGCCCGACAGCTGTTAATTGCAGGCGGCTGATTGCCCCCCAGTTACTAAAGGAGCTCGTCGTAAAACTAATGTCCAGTACAGTGACAGGCCGCCGTATCACCTGTTGGACGTATCACCCAGCACCTGGTTGGTCCTGAAAGGCTAGCCCCATTATGCAGTTGCTGCCTCTAGACACTTGAGGGTAGGAGTATAGGCACAATATCGTTACACCCTTGAAACGGGTTTGAAGCCTTGAACCAGTTCGTGACCGATCCTGCTCAAGATTTTTGGTGTATAAAATGGTTTTCTTTTCAAAACCTTCAAACTTAGGAACCTTGAAACCCTGTCAGCCCACCAGAAACGTAAAAGGTCAAATGACGTTAGCCACGTGGGTCGAAGTACCTGTGACTCTTACTGCGCTTTCGCTTTCAATCAAGGCTTTACATGCCTTGAAAATCACACATCTTTGAAGCGTCTGAAACCGGCCCTAAGGATGGAAAATCGTATGTAATTTTCCACTTTAAGTTTAGAAGTGTTGCACCAGAGACAATGATTTAATGGAAATCTGTGTTTAAAATTTGGTTTAACGAGTAGGAGTAGCGATTAAATGAGTTGGAAAACTGTAGTGTCTTCTAGGTCTCACTAAAACGTTACCAGGGCAAGTATTTTCTTACTTTTTTAAAAAAAAGAGAAAAGATACAGGTCACTGGGGCATGGGGTAATTAGGGCAACAACAACGTAAACTTGACCAAGCGAGACTTAGACAGGAAGTCGACGTTTCGGGGCATGGCCCTTTGTTCACGACGGCACAGACAGATAACAAATACCAATAAAATTGTCACTTGGCTGACACAGATGCTGGTCACACACGGTCGATGGACAGGAGGAAAGTGGGGGGGGGGGG
>SMGT01001699.1:4143-39884 GCA_004794575.1 Lanistes nyassanus | reverse complement strand
GGAAGGTTCCATCTGAACCGGAAGCGGGCAGGGGCTCACGCGGCATGGTGGTAGAAAACCAAAGTCCGGTGACAGCTAAACAGCTACTCCGTGGCTGGTGAACGTATTTGTTTAAACAACTAAATAACGTCACAACCTGTAAGCAATAACACAAGGCAGTTGCAAGCAGCGTGAGTATAAGTAGGTAGGACACGCAAGGTGACCCCCAGAGACGTGTACCCCTCTTAGGCCGCTAGCCGGTACGACAACCAAAGGGCGCAAAAGCGCTAAGTTTTTATCAACGTCAAAAGTGAGCGTAAGACAAGGCAGACACAGAGGAAAAATAGATATCACTTCCCTCAAGCAACGTCTTAGCTGGCCGCAGAGGTTAGATTGTAGGGATCACTGGCAAAGCCAAACGCTGAAGCAGACGGGCAGGCGGTAAGCGGGAGCTCACAAGGCATGACCGGTCGGCAGCAGCGCTCAAGAGAAAGTCAGCTTAACCCGTCAGTGAGCTGTGCGCACGGGGAGCTCAGCGTGTGCGCATGCGCGGAGGGGTCTTACCAGGGTTGCCTGGGTGGGTTTTTGTTTTTAGGGTGCGATTTGGGGATCGCCAAATGAGAATTTAGCACTTTGGGTCATGGTACAGTATTGTGACAAGAAACAGTTCCTTCCCACCTCACCCTATTCCCTAATCCATATGCAAACCAGCAAACTATGGCGGTCTAGTGCAGTATGTACATGGGTGGTTTTGTGTAAATCTGAAAAAAAGGAAAGGCGATGGCATGCTGGGGATTGAGATGATTTTATGCATTTTTGCCATATTTGCAAGGTTAATGTAACCCTGAATGCTCATGTATAATTATTCAATGCTCAACATATCAGTAATTTACAGCCAGCATAATTTTTTTGTCGTCTGCACGTTCAAATCACCATTTCAAAACATTGCTTGGACACTTTTTGAAATAATTCAAAGTCTATACAATGTTTTCTATATTTTTAAAACTTAATTTAGCTCCAGATTGGGCTTAAGTACTAGATCCTTAACATATCTGTCGTTCAGATTTAGCAAAATTACTGTCATTGTCTTCTCTGTATGATTTGAACATGCAGACAATGATATAAGACATGTATGTAGTACTGAGTCCTGTCTGTGTTTATTGGTTAATTTAATTTAAAAAAAACCCACTCACCCAACATTTTGTGAACACAAGGTAGGGGACTCAAACTTTCCCTAATATAAGGAGCACTAATACTTAATGTGACCCTTTTAATTAGCTCATTCCCAACTATCTATATTATTGACGACTGTTGCAGTTGCTTGGGTACGCAAAGATTTCAGCATGTTTGAAATAAATGCTGCTTGCAAACTAACACACAGGCAGTAATCTTCTTCACGTATTTCAAAAAATCAATTTTTGAACAGAAAAATAATTATATAATTGTACAGAAAAACTGTTAAATGCTACTTGCTGTTTGGTGTTAGATGTAGTCACTGTATGCACTGTACATGGCTACGCAGTTTTGCTGTATGTAAGAATCCCATGTCTTCCCCTGTGGTCTCCATGTATCTTACAAAAAATGTAGAAAAAACTATCAGCAATATTTCCCTCTCTATCAAGCTGGCTTATATTGAGCCCTTTCAAAAAATGCTATAAAACGTTTTGACCACATCAGCATACGGCGACTATTTGCTGCCATACTGCTTATGGCACCATGGGAGTGAGTTAATAATGCATGTATCAAAATAGAGTGAAAAAAAGGAGGAAAAACCACACATCTTTTGAGGGGTCAAAAACATCCACATCTCAAACATCCCCCCAATTGCAAAAATTTATATGCAGCAACTTTCTTACTCAGATACATGCCAGGACAGGTACTTACGTGACTGCTCGATCAGCGAACGCACAGATCTAAGTATATCATGGCCCTTTGACACCAGAGATTTTATCTGCTGCTTTTTCTTTTTTTTCCCTAAAGTGCCCCCCTTCTCTGAATCCCAACTCCTGCAATCAGAAGATGGGGACATCTTTCAATCATATTGGTTTGTTGAATCTTACAATTCTTTCAATATTTAAAAAAAATGTAATGAAAAGCAGATGCAGACGGCAGAGTCTTCCACAGCAGAAACCCAGAAGCAGAGGGAGAAGTGGTCACAGCACAGGCCTCCAAACCTAAAGGCTGTGGTTGGCTACCAGTGCACTGCAGAACTATTCCCCAAGTTCAACCAGCTAGGAATGGGTGCTAACACCACTGGATAGGGAAAATAATGCAGCAAGAGACAGAATATGGCCACCCCCATCATGATGCTGGTGCACTGATGAGTGGTGGTCTCACACACCCCACTTCCCCACATTAAGGTCACCGACATCCTTTAGCTTGAATGAAAAGCTGCTAAGAGTTTAGTTATGCTGATGTCATAACCCGAATGGCAATGATACAATGTTACTAGTTAGGTTGGTCCCATCATATTACTTCCAATTATAATGCTGCCATATCAGGGTTCTCCAGAAACTGGTTTGTTTACGAATGCTGCTGTCAAATCCATAAGGTAAAATGCTCTTGGCTCCCATGGTTGATAAGGAAAGTAGATGTTTTATCTTCTAGAGTAACTTAGGTTTTAGGGCAAGGTCACCAATCTCTCAATGTCTTAGCACTTGCTGTAAGGAAATAAACATAGTGTTCCAAACTTAAAGATACTACAATCAGGCCAGCATGCTTGAATTAACCTACTTACCAAGAAATGCTTCCATCTGATGACATCAGCACATCTTGAACATGCTAAAAATGTGAAATAAAACCAGAATAGTTTACTTCACTCTACAATTCTACATCGATGCCATCAACATACAGGATGGTAGCAGCACTATCTATGTCATTCTGACTTGCACTTTCAAGTGTGCATGCAAGTGTTCATACCTGTGTGTAGATGCACACATTCTCTCATATGCTCTCTTTTTCTCTCTCTCTCTCTTACAAGATATGAAAACTGTAAGGTCACTTCAATCTCTGGATGAAATGCAGTGAAGCAGACATACCTGAAGATGTTTAAGTAGTGTATCAGTGGCCACTTCATAAGTCCTTTGTGCTGCCTCTGCCTTCTTCAGCTGACAAACAAGCACTGCTAATCTCTTCTGTGCGTTTAAGCCATCCTGTAAAGAAATAGGTAGGATTACGCTCTATTTTTAACATGTTATCCTCCCTCAAAACAAAACACATCAAACCTTTATTTCGGGTGGGTTTTTAGCTTGAGTGGTAAGAACCACCAAAACAACAACTGGTGTCTTTTTCTAAGTGCAAACATCAACACTTGATGAAAAGCAGTTATTCCCTTCTCAGCAGTCATGACGATCCACACAAATGATGCAAGTAAAAAAAAAAAACAACAAAAACCAAAAGCGTGTTTTATGTTGGCAAGTAGCTAAGAAATTAACTGATGAGGTTTTGGCCTTTGAGCTAAGCTCTGAGGATCAGCTCTGTGTCAGAACTAGTAATTAGCTACCCTTGTTGTCAGAGTACAATAATAAAGTGATGGCATGTTGTTTTAGACACAGAAACAAACAGCTCACTGGACACATTACAAACCGGGGTGAAAAATCTATTTCACTTTTTAAATCCACCAGATGAAGGTGAACAATAGTGGATACATCTGGCCTTGGCCCCAGATTAGTTGAGCAAAAGTCTTATACTAAGTTATTGTCTCTAACCCCGTAAGACTCACGTTCCACTGGCATTCTAACCAAAGTTATGTCAACTTACACTCTTGGATAGCTGCAGACGGAGCTGAGCAATCTCATTCTCCAGCAAAGCAACAACTTCCTCATAGTCCTGCTCCATCTTGCGGGCTGCCTCCTGGGACTGTTCTGCAAGGCGCAGCTTCGTTCGCAGTGACCGGCATTCTTCCAGAGCAGCTTGCGACTCCTGTAGGTGAGCAAGCAGGATCAGTCCCTGAGTTTAGCAACTGCTGTGCATACTTTCTCAAAGGCCAACGAGAGCAAGATAGCAAGATTGTTGGATGGTTTACAGCGCACCCTTGCACATACTCATGGTTGTAGTGTGTCATGCAAATGCCTCACCTTTCTGAGACTCAACACTTGCTCTTCTGCTTGCTTACACAGCTGGTCTTTTGTCTCCAGTTCTTCCTGTAATAAAACCAATACCAACAAAGCAAAATGACTCATCACACTGACTTCTACAGCAAAGTGGATATTGTTCCAGGAATGCTGATATCTACTAACTAGTTTTTAAAAATAATTTATTTCGAATTCTAAAAGGACACCAGTAACAGATTTATCTGTTTTTACATCTGCTTTTACTCCGAGTATAATTTTCCACGGCCAAGTGGCTGCCACATGTTCTTGATTTAAAAAAAAAATTGGGCTGTGAAACATATCCTCTCTCATCCTCAAACCCTTAATCCAATCGATGCCTCTGAGCATACATTTGTTATGGCCTTGTTTGATATGGCAAGCTGCATATCATACTATTAAGCTATGACTTGCAGGAATTCCAGAGTCTGCCGATACAGTTGTTGAAGGGATGAAACTGAGTTTAATGTGTAATTGAGAATTATGATTTATTTTTCGTTTGCCCATATGAAATGAAGTTGGCTTAAGGAAACGCGTACAGATTTTGCACGCACCCTCAGGCCATTACAACAGCAATCAGCACACAAGGCGTGTTTGTGCAAAAAGAATTTCAGTTACCTCATGGCTGCTGGATTTAAACTAAATTTGAGAAGATGGCAAAAATACAAATTTCTTATCTAAATTTGAGTTTCTTTAGCAATACTTACAATGACCCAAAGTGCTAAATTCTCAAGTTAGCGATCCCTAACCACACCTTCCAAACACAAATTTTGTACACAAACCCTGGTAAGACCCTCTTCGCACACCAGGTGCGTCACCCCATGCGATCCACTCACTGGCCCACTCAAGATGACTTTCTCAAGCGCCATGGCTGATACTGGACATCCGTCCCTAAAGTCTGCTCCCACGGCAGTCTTTGACCTTAGTTCTCACTGCTGCTACAGGCCTTCTCCTTTCTCGCCTGTTGCCTCCATGCATGACGTCAGCGTCTACGTGTGTTTGTGTTTGATACGCTGCGTGCCTTTCCGCCTGCTTTCTTTATGCTTTGCTTCTGCAATTGTTAACTTTAGCTTTACATTGTTACCGTTTATTTGGTTTTTTGTTGAGAATTTAGCACTTTGGGTCATGGTACGGTATTGCGACAAGAAAACCTAAGGTCATAAAGATTTATTCAGCAATGTCTACTTTTAAAAAATCAGTTTGTCTATAGCGCTGATGCTCATTTCTTGGCAATTTTTAACGTGCGGTCTTAAATTTTGGTATCAAAAGGTCAGCAGCTGTTCAAGATGGCATGGACTGAGCTAGGAAACCTAGTCCAAGGACATTTAACTTGCAGCTTCTGCCTGCCTTGTGGTTTGTTGTCAGGCTGAAACTCTAATCTCTTCTCGCACTTCAGAAGTCTTTGTTCTTGGTTTGCCATCCATCATACGTCTTTTGTCTCGGTCATTGCAACATGTTAATACTTAACCTTTGCCTTTGGCCAGTTCCTTGCCTCTTCCTCACCTATGGCCGATGTGTTACATGCAACCATGTGATAGTCAGATGTTTGTATCTGTACTCTATATCCGTACATGTACTTGCGCACCTTTCAAGAACCCTGTGTCCCTTGTTCATACACATTGCATTTCTTTCCCCGGAGAAGTTCTTCTCCTGTTACGTGAAAATCGACAGGATGGTTTGGGTTTCCTGGGGGGGGGTTGCCTTTCCTTTTTTCCTCTCTGCACTTTCTCTCAAAATCTCTCTTCAGTTCCAGTGCAGGTGTCCCCGATACATGAAATGGGGGGAAACTTCCAACAAAGGAACACCTGTCATGTAGGACTATTTTTGCAGGGAAGGAAGGGTGTCCCTACATCACATGTAATTCTTTATGACACCTATCACAGGACTCGGTCAAGCAGTAGGCACCCACCATAGGTCATGCCTGTACAGAGACATTCATATGTGTGCACAGTCGCTGTAGCAAACAAAACAAACCTCTGTAATATCCTCACCTTTAAAGCTTCGATCTGCCTGAGCATGAATTCGTTTTCATATTGACCAGAAACCCTCTGGTCAATATAGTTATTCATCTGCCCATCAAAAAACAGCAATTCAAAAGAAAGTCATATGATGTAGTATGTTTTCAGCACAACTTTAATTATGGGACCGTGAGCTGTATTTTTGGTTCAACAATCACAACAATCAAATGTTACTGTCTAATCAGATTATATGGGCCATTGATCCTACCTAAAGTTCCAAATTATAACTGCTAGACATATCTAAAGCACAGCAGTCTACTTTTAAAGAGATTATTTCACATGAAGTTAGTACTTTTGGAGTGAAAGAAATCTTCTCAACAAATTCAATCTTAAAACACCGAATCTCTAACAGACCTGTTTTTCCGGCAAAAGTTTGTCAACATCACTGGTATGTTGAGGTGTGGATTGCACAGCACCATTGCGAGCCTTCAGTTCTTCATGGAAAGTCAACTTCACAGCATCTACAAAGTCTGAAGGAAGAAATCTCTGCATTACTGTCTTTAAAATGATAGCAGACTGAAAATAGTACTGAAAATTATATTTTAAACAGTTTGTCTGCCCAGGCACCATTTTTCTCGGTACACAGGAAACATCCAAGACATCAATGAGATTTCTGTCTAAGCGTGTACCTTCAAAACTGACCAGCTCATTGTCATCTAAGTGTAGGTGTTGCCTCAGCTCTATTTCATGATGTGGCTTTACCAGAAATCCCAGATTCTGAAGAGCCTGAAACATAGAGACTACATGTAATGAGCACCAGACAGTGACAGTGAATTATTCTGAAAAGCAATGTATTTCAACCTATTAACTTAATCGAATCATGCATCCTACAATGTGTGAGGTCGCTGAAATCACAGCTTTTGGGGCAATTTTTACCGATTTTCAAAAAATTGTAAAAATCCCTTTTAACATTAGAAACATACTTCAAACGTTGTTGGAAAGATAAATTTAAGTGGAAAAAGGATTTTCCTTCATGAAATCCATCTGTTGCTGACGCTGTGTGGAAGACTGTGTTGAATTATGTAACCAAAGTGAATATGTTTATTGACACCAAACACTCAATCCCGTATTACAGCCATCTGCAGCCCTTGTAATCCATATGATTAAAAACATACAAAATCCTAAGGTTAGTGAGGACATCATTTTTGTCTTCTGATGATAAATTTTTGAACATTTCAAGTGCTTTGTGAGCAGACATTCAAATATGGCGGCCAACCATTTTTGGCAACTGAGGTAGTGCCTTCAAGAGAGCAGAACTATGAAAAACCATCTATTTTCTGATCTAAGGTAAGGAAAGACAAATTTCTTGCTGTAAATTTATGTTTCTTTAGCAATACTTACCACGACCCAAAAAGCTAAATTCTCAATTAGCGATCCCTAACTGCACCTTCCAAAAAAAAAAAGTACCTACCAATACACCCAATGCTGCCCTTCGAGATCTCCTGCGTGTAGCCAGTCTGACAGCAGAGGAATAGGTGTCGCTGGGTGGAAACATGTAAGAGGCGCGTATGATGTCTGTACTCACGTAATGCTTGGGCTGGACAGCTGACTAGGTCAGGTTCAGATGGAGCCAGGATCATGAACAAAGGCAGGATAGTGACTGTCAGGGACGGGTCACCAGGTCTCTGATTCTTGGCCAGAAAATGTGGCAAGAATTAGAGAAACCACGACCTATTGCGCTCAAGGTGAACGTCTGACTCCAGCCCAGAGAGGGCGTGAACCTCACTGCCTCAACAGCCAGAAGCCAACATGACCAAAAACCGTTTTCAGTGTCAGGTTAGCCAGGGAAGCATGATGCAGAGGGTCGAAAGGAGGAGAGCAGAGTGCTGCCAGAAGAAAAAAGAGGTCCCAGGCTGGAACCCGAAAAGGAATGCAAGCCTGGGACACTTCAGCGATGAGGGACATGTTGCCATGCAACATGATGGCAAGCTGACAAAGGGTGGCGAGGACCGCTGCCCCTCGCACCTGCACACCTGAGACGGACAGGTGGCCTAAGTCCGCCAAGAATGAGAGGTAGTTAGCGAGGTCCACTGCCTGTGGCCTGCTTGGGTCTAGCCCCTGGGACCGACACTACTCCACCCAATGCCTCCAGTGAGCGTCGCACACCTTGTTTGCAGAACTGTGGCAGGCAGAAACCAGGAACTGTAAGGCGGAGGCAGAAGCACCGCGATCCCCAGCATGATGGGCTACAAGAGCCATGCATGCAGACGGAGAAACTGGGAGTTGGCATGGGTGATGCCGGTCCGCGGCTGGAGAAGGGTGCCAACGGGAACCAGAAGCGGAAGGGGGTCCACCCTGCTCACCTGCAAAAGATCCAGAAACCATGCCTGCCCTGCCAACAGTAGTGAGAACATGTCCACCGCCCAAGCACCCGGGTCCAAAACTGGGGAAACATAGACCGGTAGCTGCTTGCTGTGCTGAACTGTTTGGCAAACAGGTCTACCCACAGCCGAAACCAGGCATGCCGCATTGGTTCCAAAATGGAGAGGGCGAGGGTCCATTCCATCTGGAGAACACAGTGTGGGCGACTCAGGAGGTCGGCAAGAACATTGACCATGCTGGCCAAATGTCGAGCAGACAGGAAGAAGCCGTGGCGCTGGGCCCAGTGCCACAGAACTTCCGCCTGAGTTGACAACGCCACTGAGTGGGTACCTCCCTGGTGATTGATGTACGCCACTACAATGGCGTCGTCGGAGCAGATCCGGATGTGCACTGGGGGCAGCACATTGCGGAAATGCTCAAGAGCGAGGCGAACTGTACAAACTCAAGAAGTTTGATGTGCTGGTTCCCCTCCACTTCCGACACGGACCACTTGTGAGGGGCCTTACCAGGGTTGTATTTGTGGGTATATTGTTTTAGAAGGTGCGGTTAGGGATTGCTAATTGAGAATTTAGCACTTTGGGTCATGCTACAGTATTGTGACAAGAAAAAATGATTCTAGTATAGGAAAACAGCAGTGACATCCCTTGCCAGTGAACCACTTTCAGGTTTTAAGTCAGTGCCAAACAGTGAGTGCAGCACTGAAAATTGGGTCAATGCATTAAATAGTCTCCACTCATTAATCAGCGGAAAGATGGTA
This sequence comes from Lanistes nyassanus, assembly GCA_004794575.1. NCBI lineage: Eukaryota > Metazoa > Mollusca > Gastropoda > Architaenioglossa > Ampullariidae > Lanistes > Lanistes nyassanus. The sequence continues at coordinate 30,720 of SMGT01001699.1, read as the reverse complement.
ATGTGTTAACACAATGACATTGTGGGTTATGCTAGAAGCGCAAACAATATTTGCTACTGTTGCAGTCCTTTTCACTGGGATGGTCTGCGAAGACTTTTTACAAATGCTTAGACCGAACACGGTTGGTCAACAAGGGATGTGACTGGTGTTTTATTATCGTGGAATCATTTTTCTATCGAGTTCCTTCCCTTAGACCTTATTTTTATCAGATACATAGAGACCACAGGGGAGGTCATGGCAGAAGAAACCAGGTAGGCACGTACAGTGACTATGCCTAACATCAAATCGTAAGTACTATTTAACATTTTTTCAGTAGATTATATAATTATTTTCATGTTAAAATATGGATCTTTCAAAATATGTAAAGTAGATTACTACACTTGTGATAGTTTTCAAGAAATATTTCAAAGTGACAAAATCTGTGTCCTCCTGCGATTGCAGTGGTAGTAACAGTCTGAAAACCTAGGTTGTCCTTGAGTTAATCCCGCCGTGATATAGCCTTTGTTGCTGACACGGCGTTAAGCCCAAATACCTACCTTGAGTTAATGGTACTTGGGCAAAAAATATCAAGTATGCGCAACATACAAGTATGCTATGTTTTACAAGATAGTGATTGTTGTGAATGCATTTTTTGTGAAAACTCTTTATAATATCAAGAAAATAAGCCCGTATAATCTATAAATGTAACTTTTTTCCCTGCTACACTGTTGGAGGAAATCTCACAGCCTGTGTCTGACATCATGAGGAGGATCAGCAGATGAGACACTCCTGCCTTTCCTATGCCTGATGTCACTACTCTTGTGCAAATATCACTGTTATCTGATTCTGCACAGGCGGCTGCTAAAGCATGGGAATGTGCAGATTCATGTGCATTTTACCACAGTAGACAAAAATGGACTAACATCTGTGATGAGTTAACACTGAAGGCTAGTCAACAGAGAGAAATTAATCCAGCTATGATAACACAATTTTTTTTAAAAACAAGGATAGCAGTGTGTTTTTGCTGTGTCCCAGTCCCTTTAAATAACATGGACCAATTTTTATAAACTAAAAATGAAAAACAACAGCAAAACAACAAAATCAGAACAAAACACTCTCACCATCTCCAGCTTATGAACTTGAAAACGAGAAGTGGGTCTGACAGGGTTTGTTGACAGCCTGCCGGAAAGTACAGAGTGGACGGATTTCAAATTAAAATCTTTCCCATCAGGAGTAGAACGACTATATGGGTAACGCTCACTGGTCTGCATGCCTGGAGACAGCAAATGTCCAGCTAACTCGCTGGCACAGCTGGAGGCAGCACTCTCGTGACTGCTGTGGGAATCCGATGCATGTTGCACAGAATCTGTGGACATGATGTACAAAATCTATGGACATGTTGTACAGAACCTGTGGACATGATGTACAGAACCTGTGGACATGATGTACAAAATCTATGGACATGTTGTACAGAACCTGTGGACATGTTGCACAGAATCTGTGGACATGATGTACAAAATCTATGGACATGATGTACAAAATCTATGGACATTTTGTACAGAACCTGTGGACCTCGATTACAATGCATGCACTCAGAAGAAAAAGAGAAAAGAGGGAAAGACAGATGACTTTGTATCTAAATATGCCCAAGAAAAGATGAACATCACAATGCATGTTGTTAATGTTCATTAAAATATATATAATAAAAATAAAACCAAAAACCCATATAATAAATCTTGAAATATATAAAAATAAAACAAAAAAATCTGGAAACATTGCACACCTGAATATAAATATTAAAGGTTAGACAAACGGCAACCTAAATAATTAGAATATTCTACTCTATTGCTTCATTCATAAAACTTCACTTTTTTGTAAGTAATCACAAATACACGTGGGGCCTGTATGTTTATTCATGCTTTTTAATTGATGACACCAATGTGGGTGCAATTCCCAAGCCTCAAAAATTTGAAAAATGGATTGGCGTTAGGAAGCAAAGGTACAGGCAGGAAAAAAAGTAATCTTTTCTAAGGCTCATGGTATGACACCCAGGACAGAGGTCTTCAACCATCAAATAACTCAAAAAGAGAAAGAAAAAACCCCAAAACAAAACAAAAATAAAATAAACACAAAATGTTCACATGATGGAAGTTCCATCTGACAGGATTTTTAAAGGATGGATTTCCATCCCCTAGATGGAGGAATTCTACAGGTACTGATGTTGGAAATACTATTAAAACATAAACACCTATGTGCACATGCATAACAATACAGAGACAGGATGACACACTGACATATGATATATACCTGCATCGGTTGTGTGCATGACATCTGAATGATCTTGAATCTGGTCAACTGGCAGTTCCAACGAATGGTCTATTCGAAGCATAGCTGTTTGCTGGATTAATTGGGGGGAGAGGAAAGGGGGAGAAATCAATACAAAGATCACAGCATTTTTTTTTTTTTTACATACACATGAACATTTATTGAAACATAAAAGCATTCATTCAAATACATCTCATGCACAGATAGGCAGACATTTTAAGACCTGTAAGCACCCAAACATGCATGCAAGTGCATCTACGCATTCACATAGTCCAGAGCCTCAACAGCATAAAATCATGTTGTGGACCGAGTGTTTCAGTACAGGTATTTGTCAGAATCTGGCACCTGTTCATCCAGGCCTACTGGCTGCCTTTCCTACCTTGTACATATGCTCACATCACCTGCCCCCCCCCCCACCCTTGCATAACCAAGTGATTTACATAATGATCGTAGCCTACCTTGTAAAATTCTTCCATGTGTGAATGTAGGGCTTCAAGTGCATCTGAAATAAGACAGAAAATCTGTAGTCATCATCTGCTTAATGCAACATTCTCCAACAGAACTTCAATCTAGACTGCACAGTTTGGATGTTCCATCAAGGAGGAAGATTCTACACAAACAAATCTGTCAACACTCAGAATGTGCTGATAAGTGTCTTTGCCAATCAGACATCCTGACCAAAATTCTGAGAGCTGTGGGTTCCAATCTTGTCCCCAACACATTTATATGCACCATGTATGACATACTGCTTGGGTGGAAAAGGTGTACATGACACACAGCTCAGGGGACAGCACTGAGGCTCTGGTTCGGTAAAAAAGTCTTTTTCATTATGCAGTACATTTTATAGAGAGCAGAGATGTTTACATGACCTTCTCCCCTTTCCCACTAGACTGAAATCCTCTAACATTTGACTACAGTGCTGGGCACCTGCTGCATCCACTGGCTCACCTCTCTCCCCTATTTAAACAAGTGAGAAAAATCATATATCATACCTTCACTCAAACCATTTTCTCTGTTTAGGCTGAAGCTGGCATGCTGGTCTCCAACTTTATCACAAGGTCTTTGAGGCACTCCATGCCGATCCATCAGGTCTAAAAAGGCTTCTCTGCATATTAAAAAAAAATATATACAGAGGATTTATCACTGTCTGAACCAAGCATTGTGATGATATTTAAAATGAAGTGCAAAAGTGGTTGTCATGCAAGATGATTAGTAAGCCTTCAACTTCAAGAGAAATGCTATTTCGATGGGAAAATTGTACAAAACGATTTCATCCTTTACCAAATGAAAGGAAACTGACAAAACTGCATTATATTCCAACAAAAGGTTTCAATAAAATACAGAAAAAAAATGGGTAATTCTGAATGGTTTTCTGGGGGTGTCAGATAACACGACAGATAAGGAAATGGTGGCCTGATGGTCCCAGGCCACTAGAAATCTTGCCAGAACCTTTAAAAATAAAGTCACAAGTCCATGCAGAATTACAAATTTTTTTCTTTATTTGTTTTGTTTTAGGGGCCGACTGGTGCAGTAATTAATTTCCAGCTTCCAGTTGTTTGCATTGTTCACCTGGAGGAGACCATAGCCATCTGTTTGCTCAAGCCTGCAGATCACTAGCATTTGGAATTGATAGATATAATGGATTGGATTCAAAAATGAAATCGGCAATGATCATTATTCTGAGATGTGGCAGGTTTTGTTTTGTCAATTAATAATGCAACCATGCAAACTGATCAAGAAATATTGAGCTGTCCAGTGCAGGTGTGAAACATTTTGGTTTTGGCTTGTCAGTTCATGAAAAACACATGCAAGCAATCTGAAGGAAAGATTCTGGATAGTCTTTTTCTGGTGGTAAATGGTAAATGGGATTTTTGTGCAGCAGTTGGTTCAATTAGAAAATTTAAAACTTTTAATATTTTTTATTTCATTTGAAGACAAAGTGAATTACAGGCCCGTGCTACACATAGAATTTACTAATGTTTTGTCTGCAGTTTTTTAAAAGTGTGATAGCAAATTTCAAAAAAAGAGGAAAAAATCCCCTGGGTCAGCAGGCTAGTGAACTTCAAAACTTAGCAGCCCTTTGAGCTAATGAAAATTGTGGAAGTTCACCCATCCCTGGTATGCTTACAAGAATATGACTGTGTTTTCACATAGTACACAAAATATATAACAAGACTCAGAGTTCTTTTAAATGCATCCTAAATAAATTTTTTGCAGCAGAGCTAGAGTAGGACTAAGTCTTTGCACACACAAAAGCATGCACACACCTGGCTTCATTATCCCGTGTTATCACCATTTCCACATGATTAGAGGCTGAAGCTTGTCGCAGAATTGACAATGCTCTGGAAAAAGTGAAAGATATCTGTTCATAAATCAATTTTCAATGTGGCCAACATCACTGTCCATGACATCCAAGAAACTAGAAATAAAAAAACCCCCTGGAAATTACAATATCACAGAAATTAAAAACCGATCTCTGTACATCAAGAAACATTGCTTATCTACCTGGTGGCTAACTTTAAATATTTTTAAACCTCAAAACAGCAATGAATTTCAAATTCTGTTAATTATCTACAAAACCTGTGTCCCATGACTTTACCTGTCATAGGTGATACCATCCATGCTTTCTCCATTTACATCCAGAATCAGATCTCCCTCTTCAAGACCACCTGCTCAATGAATCAGTTATAACACAACATATCAAAGTGAAACAAAACATAAAATTCATATTTACCCAAGATCTCTTCATTCTAATGCCTTATTCATTTATACACCCTTCTCTCTTTGGCTCTCTTGCACACACAAACACTTTCAGCAGCAGTGCAGTACAACTAGCCAATACCTTGTCTCTCTGCAAGTCCTCCTGGAAGAATGTGTTTGATGAAAATCCCATCCCTTTGCTTGCCATCCATACTGCAGCCTCCGCAGATCTTCAGTCCTGGAAAAATGACCATCAGGATTCTTCTTAATGTCATACAAATAATACATCATCAAGTTCAGATCATAATGGAAGGGGTGGGGTGGGGAATCTAGCAGGCCCTCACCTTAGAAAGACAAGGCTCTACAAGGGTGAACACACTGCAAAAAGAAAGTTTTAGCGGAACTTGCGAATATCTGTTGCTGCACAACATCCTTCGCTAATGCCTCAACTTCTTGTAAGCAGCTTAGCTTGAGTGGTGTTAAACTGTTATGGTCCATGGAGCAGGTGTCTGGGTCACAGCCTGTAGACTCACATTGTAAGTTGACAGTCTGGGGCACGGAAGCTAAGTGTGTGGCCAAAGGAAGACTCTTGTCAGGAGGGAAGGTACAGGCTTCTTAGTAAGCAGTTGTGAGTGCTGCACTTCAGTAATTCTGATGCAGTGCATACTTTATCTAAACAATTATGAAACAAAGCAATTGTTTGCCCTGCCAGTTTGATCCAAGTGTCTGAAAAGCTGAATATGATGCTAGAGATGATAAGATTACATTCATCAGAGATGGGACTGAAAAATATGTTTACAAAAATCCAACCATAAGCTGCCATAAGGTGCCCCAAAAAGTTGATAAATTAGTCCCAGTGGACTGACTTCAGCATCCTAAAAAAAGTACCCCTGGAGATCCCCAGATTGGCAGAAGTACTCCAAAAGGCAGAAAAAATTAAATCTCTGATTAATCTATGACACCTGACCATCAGCAGAGATAAACAGATTGGTTTTAGATCTATGGCCCTACCTAATCCTTGAGTTGTGTTTTCAAAAACCACAAGATCTGCTTCCCTGGCCTCTTCCTCTTCTTCATTAACATCTCTGAAACAGAGTCCCACATCCACAGACACACGAAGTCAGCTAATACTTGATTAAAGAAACCTTTTATGTACGATCTATCAAAAACTAATCTTTTAATCTTTTACTGATGGATTATTAATATCCCAGCCCCCTCCCCCCACCATGGTAATGGTCAGAATGGCCAAATAATATAGCGAAGGTACAAACAATAGTGTGGGTTTTTAAAAATCCTGAATCGTGAATCAGTAACAAAGGCTATATCATCCCCAGTCATGCAAGAGTAAACAGGTGGCTGTGGATATAAATTAATACACTGTACGATCTCAGCCTCTATCTTGGAGTCGAGGTTACCTTCACCCAAGGATAATACTCTAGTGCCGACTATTTGCACATAGAAAAGTTACTTCCATCACTATGTTTACTTTTCCTATCCAAACAGGATCTCTGAATCAAAGAATCCTTATACGTGCTACATTATAAACTGTATCACCACTTACAGGCCATGCATCACATTCTGGCTGTCAGCTGTTATCTCTGTGCAAGTGTCTGTCAATGTAAGAATGACAGACATGTTCTGCAAACAGAATGTGTATGTGCATCATTAAACTTTTCACTAGAATCACTACTGCTTTATTGTTTCTACTTCTAGCTTCTTTGGAGAATGATATGTACATTACACCAAATTATAAAACCCTTTTTTGGGGGTCCCTTTATAATATGCCCAATGACATACTATTGACATGGTTTGTCTTTAAAACTCTTACATCTTCCTAGCCCCCACACCCCTAACACATGCAAGTCATGCACTGGTGGCATACATTCTCGTATCCCCACAATCAGCGGATTTTTTTTCTGTTATCATTTGATCACTGATCGACGATGTTATGATCTGAAGATTACACATTTCATTTTTGTTTCAAACTGGCAGTGGTATGTAAAGCGAATTCCTAATTAATTTTATAACAATTAGAGGCAGCTTCTTATGGTTAGAATGAACACAAGTGACCAAGACAGTCCGTAGCTGCATAGTTAAAGAAATGGAGTCATTTACTAAAGTTTATTTTCTTTATTTTATAAATAATGCTTCATTAATTAAATTTTATCTCACATGAACTTGAAGCATACACACATTACATGCTTTGGTAGTCATCAACTGCAACTTTCAGTTACATGAGTCATGTTAATAAAGAAGAACACATGCCAAAATAATAATAATCTAGTATTTATAAAGTGCCTATCCCTGATCAAGGCGTAAACAGACAAACAAATGCACAAACAGAACCCAACACATGCAGACACGTGCACATATATTATCCAAAATAAAGGCTAAAGGGATATGTTTTAAGGCTGGATCTGAAGGATGAAAAGGAAGGAGAGTGATATGAGAAGGCGGGGAGTTACAAAGTTGAGGGCTGTAGATGGACAAACAGCAGAAGTCATGCGACTTGCGTTTGAAGGGTATTTGTTGGAAAAGACTTGAATTGGAGAGAGTGGACGAGAGACTGTATAGAGAAATTAGATCAGACAAGTAGGATGGGGCGGGTCCTGTCATATTGTTGTAGCAGATTCATACAGATTTGCACTTGATTTATTCAGAGACAGGAAGACAGTGAAGTTTCTTTAACAAGGGAGTATTAGGGTCATGGTAGCATACCTAAATAATAATGCGCACTGATAACCGAATTCTGAACTTTCTTGAGGGGTTGTAGAAATAGAATAGTATTTGGTCAGCCGATGAGGAGTTGCAGTAGTCTAACCTTGAGAGAATACAGGACGTGACAAGGGTCTTGGTGGTTTCATCAGAAAGAAATACTCTGAAAAAAACCAATCCTACTAAAGTTAAAATAGCAGATCTGGCAAACTTTAGTAATATGTTTCAAAACGCCAAAAGCGCACGGCCAGTCGTGGGGATAAAGTCGGCCTAAAAAGAAGATATTCTCTACTGGCAACTGAGTACACAATTACCGGACTTCTCTCGCGAAATATTTCGTCTACATATGTATGTAGCCGATAGGAAACACGTCAGACTCGAAGTTGCACGAGTAATGAGTATGTCGCTACGTCACATGCTTCCGACGTCCTGTAGGTTTGCTAGGATCATATTAGTCTAGTGCGTATCCTTATCACTCAGAATACAATATCAATATGAATGCTGAAAACGCTTTTACGCGTTTTTCCCACCTCCATTTCTTAAGATTTTAATCAGCACCGAGTACATCGATCCAAAACACCTGCTATGATTATTAAACTGCGATCATACACAATTCATACTAATATTATAGATTATTAGTATTACTTAAATTACTATCAAAGCAGATCTACAAATACTGAGTATACATCAGATCTAAGATGACACATATAGTATCATCCTAGATCAGACTGAATCAGTACATGACGATCAATTCGACAAATGATGTATTATTCAGACTATTGCTAGTGTTTTGTAGTTGCCCTATAAAGAAACTGTCAAGCTCTAAAACTTACGTAAAAGCTGAAAGACCGAAACAAGTATTGCTAAGAAAGGCGAACAATTCATTAAAAAACTAGACCGTAATAATTTTGCGATGCCAAGGTTTCCGATCCCAAATACATCGTCACGGAATCCCTCCGGAAGTTTGGGTGTATACGAAGGAAGTTATTTTATGACGTCAAAATGTTCCCATCAAGCATTGCCCACCGCCATTAGATGTTTTTCGTAATGTCTAAGCATTTTGGGATAAAATCGTGTGTTTAAAATTTATTTTTCGCAGTGGGTGCACGAAAACATTAATATATACATTCACCCGCGTGTATTCATGTAAAAACGTACCATGGAGATTCTTATAACGCCGTGTAAGACATCAAAAGCAGCTTAAGACGTCAGCGTAGAACAGCAGCAGACAGCTTGAGTGGACAAAGTGAAAATCATAAGTGTTTACTGTCTGGAACACCAGTCTGTGAATCTGCAACTTTACTGCAATGGTTTGCAGTTGACAGGGTCAGATTCTGCCGAAGCCTGCAGTGTTTCCCGGAGGCTAACAGTATTTCAGCAAGAATTACAACAGTGACAATGGCAAGCCGTCACATACCAAACGACAAGGTAGTTGTCTTTTTTTTGGGGGGGGGGGGTTGCTTCAATTGATCTGAACGGCAGGCATTGCATTGCAGATTGCTACTTTGCTGTTATTGCATCGCTCACTTACGAGAGCAGCCTTAAAAGATCATAGAAGTTATTATATAGTTTTACCAACATGAAACGGAAATGTGATTGATAGATGCACGAATGAAGTGTAACACTGTGAGTGCATAATCCAGGCATTTATATTTAGCCTGCAATCGAATTTAATTTCCACTCACCATCGTTAACTGCCAGCGGGATGTACTCATGACACCGACAGCAGATGTTAATACGTAATGTCTGCTTCTGTTGATGTGCACGATGGTTTGTTATATATCTAGAAAGTGATTGTAGTTCTCTGATTATTAATATTAGATACTCGACTCAGCAGCTGTCCTGATAGGACTGTTCTGTGTTCATTCAGCTTTTAGGCTATTTCTTTTTAAGGGACTTTTTGCTGGACTCTACAAATACCCTTCAAGATACAATATATCACTTTCTTTATGACTGCTGACAGCTGTTAGGGTGGAGCTAGGGAAATCAAATTGCATGTATCAAATCATTAATCCCCCCTATTTTTCTGTAAAGCTAAATATCACAGATTTTGTAAGAATTAGCATAAGCCTTTTGATAAGGTTTAGGATTTTTGGTAGTGTTAGTATTGCTATCATTAGGGTTTAAGGTAGTTGTTAAAAAAGTCATGGATGCACAGTAGCCTAAAGTGACAGAGTAATCTGTTGCGAGCTTCATAGAGTACCACTAATAAAGTATTTCGGCAGTAGGATAACATTAATTTTTGGAAATTTATGAAAGTAGAAGGAAACAATAGTTGGATATTGGGGTGCTGTGGCAGAATGACTCGCACTCACAGACCATGTCACTTTGTCAGCATTTTTAGTTTCAAACTTCTAAACTTGAATATCAAAAGTGTCTTTTCAGCAGTGAAAATAATGTTTTAAATTACCAACCACTGGTGGCTTGTACTAAAGAACAAAGTGACCTTTCATTGCTTTCATGAATGGCTCCACTAGGATACTGTACTACTGTTTACATGATTTACGAGTGAGTACAGACACCTGGCTATTGTCATTTTACACATGTTTACTGTATGTAGAAAATTTGTCCGATACATATTTATCTATGCATCGCCATTACCCATTTTCCAAGAGTTGTAATTTACATCACTGCTATGTAAGAATAATGTTCCTTTCACCCCTTTAGAGGGTGAGGTGGGGGAATTTGTGTTTCATGATTAAATTACTGGTTTTGAATATAATCCATTAGTACTTTCTAGTATTATACCTTTCAGCAGTCTCTTCACCTTTGGATAAGTGAAAAAGCACTAATTTACAATTTCAGATTAATTTGAAGCTTATCTTGGTCAGTGGAAAGACACATGAGTTTATCTTCAGTCCCAGTGATTCTGCAGCAGACATTACAGATCATGTCTACACTCACTGGCCAGAAGGTAACTAACAACAATAAATTTGCTGTCGCACTTCACTAGTACTAGTAATATGGTACTTGGTTTCCAGCTAAGAGATATATCAGTGGAGAAGAAATTTATTTTATATTAAATAAAGGTCAAAAACAGTTGATATGTCTGAAATTGTGAAAATAAAATAAAATTGTGAAAATAAAATAGTCTGTTTTGCTACCAAGTTCCATGTTGTATCTTTAACTTGGCAAACATTTGTGGACTTGCCTACCATGCACCATTTAGGTGTATTTCAAATACTAGTTGACTTTTTTGACTCTCACTACAAGTATACACTGAGTTCTAAATGTATGCAGATTGGCTTTAGTGGCATTTTAGGGGGGAGGTGGATGGGAGGAGGGTAAAAGGGGTGTTTGGTGTTGGTTGCTGTTAGGATGTTGTCTTCTTGATTACTGATGATACTAAGATTAAGACTAAAGAGGGAAGTCTTCCTTCAGTGAGAGGTCTTATTCACATGCTTCATAGATCATATTTTCGTCTCGATTTTAGAGAGTGTTATCAAAATTTTCCACTTCAAAAACTGCATATTATAGAGTATGTAGATTATCAAATACAGCTCTTGAAGAAAAACAGTGGCACAGGCGATCACAGTGCTGGGGATGTAAAGAGCCATGCTTCACACACTGAAAACAAGTTAACGTTCTCCTCAGGATGAGTTTAATCTTTTAGTAATCTGGCTTTAGTACAGATTGAGTCAAGATAAGCAGAGTTAATGAAGGCCTTAGCTGTTTATGTGAGTGGTATTAAGTAAATCTTGAAGGTCAGTTTGGAAACTGTACTTTCTAAGTTCTTCATATTTTATATATATACCTAATGTGTTGGCTTGTGCTGGTAACTTATATGTTTGGATATGACTATGAGCTGGAAAACTTTTAGTTTGAAAGATGCATTTCCCAATATTCTGGCATTTATCTGTACATTATGTCAAGAGCGCATCTGTTTTAGAGTCTGTGCTAGCTCATGGTATAGGTTAGAACAATAGAAGTTAACTATTTTGTGTTATACGTGCATCTAGTTTTCCATAAGGTGGAATATGATTTTAGGTTGTAAGATTATAAAACTGGCCCACTGAAACTCATTTGCAGCTTTGGCATTTTATGCCAATACTAGGTAGGTCTGCATTAGACCTGAACCTTTAACACAGTTTAAGTGAAATCATTCACTAGTGGGTGCATATTCCATTAGCACTCCCTGGATTTTTTCCCCTGTTTTGTCTACCTAACATACTTGGGTTGGTGTGATGAGGGGAAGGGGCTGTACATGTGTCAGCAGGAATGTCAGTCAGAAGTATTGGTGTTGAAAAATTGGTCCAGGAGTTAGAGTATTTATCACTGTGCCTTCCTGATTGCTGTTGCAGTCATGGTTAGATTTTTTCTACAGGCTCTCAATAGATGAGTTTTTGGAGATTCAGCCTGCTTCTTGTAGTCACTGAGAAAGGGAGAACATATTAAAAAACAAAGAAAAGCAAGTAGGCCTACAAATGTTTGGTGTGTTTTTTTTAATAAAGATTTTCCTGTGACTTTACCTGCTGCTGGTGGCGCCTGTTACGAACAAAATATTTTGCAATCCAATGACAAGTATACTCACAAAGGTATATACATGACTTAGGCAGTCAACATTTAATGATTTATGTATATACATCTAAAGCAGACAAAAAATTCTGGAAGAGTGATGTACATCGAGAGGTACCGCTAGCCCACATGTATGGCACCAAAGAAAACAACCCATAGCCTAGCGCAAAGTGTTTGGATGTTTTTTTTTATAAATGTGTAACAACCAGGGAAAAGGTGTAAAACACACACAAAAAAATTTTTGGGTCTTCCAGAATCTTTTTTTTAAAAAAGCATGCCGTCAAGTTTTTTTTTTTGGGGGGGGGGAGGAGCAGACTAAAAATAACTCTCCTCTTTACCAAACACTGTAGATAACTATGACTTGAAGTTGAAGGCTCCACATCATGTGTGTGGGGGCCACCTTGAGCAAGTTTTATGCCATATACACCAGAAGTGCTGTCCATGCAATAAGCATTTTTGTTCTCATTCACTGCAAGTTCAAAGTTGCACTGTGTACATCTGGACTGAGTGAAATTGTATCAGCCTTAGCCACCTCTTGGCACTGGGGCAACCTATATCCTAGTGCTTGCTGTGGATGTACGGGGTCACGGGTTCAGACTCTGTCTGGTGCATATGCTTTCTCTTCTCTTTTCCCTACTGTCTCTCAACGGCCTTCACCACCCTTTTCCCTGCTTCTTAGACATGAAATAGGCTTCATTTGTGAATTTATGGTTTACAAAAAAACCAATTTTTGTTGGGTGCTTTATCACAGTATGCTGATACTTGGAAATGTGAGTGGTGAGAATGGGTTAGGGTGAGGTAGGTGAGGTGAGAGAATACATGTTATACCTGTATGTGAGTGTGTGTGCATGTGAGCATTCTGTTAAGTAGTTAACAGCAGTTTGTATTCTGTCTCCCCGATACATCCTCACAACAAACAACAACAACAACAACAAAACTTGAGAGGTGGTGGGTGGATGCTCAGAAGCATTATTACAGGACTGCTTGTTCTTACAGATTGGACTGATGAACAACTTCCTCCAACTAACATTCTGCGCTTGATATACCAGGGACGTTTTTTGCATGGAAATGTCACTTTAGCAGGTGAGCCAGTTAACAGAAGATTGTCTCAGTGCTGATAGAAATGGTAGGATGGCACAGCATAGAACATCATGGGCAGTCATAGTTCATATGGCCAGAGAAGAATTACATGCAACCAGGAGAATGTTGAGTTACATTTTGGATTGTACTGTGGATTTTTATTTAGTTAGTATGGATTTGATGTGGAGGAAGAACACAGATGAATGCAAATAAAACATAAGATTGTATTTTCTTTTGTCTTTGGCTACATTGTATCATAGCAGTGCAGGCCATCAAGAAAGCACCCAATTCTGAATGTTACAAAATGTTTAAATTGATGGCTACCTACTATAAAGTTCTTTCATGGGGTGGGGATCGGGGGGTGGGGGGTGGGGGTCATTGTTCAACAATTTGTGTCACTACACCAGGAAACTAGTCTGAAGTCAGAATGGCCAGTTTGTAGCTACAAGCAGAAATAGGTCAGTGGGGTTGATCTAGTCAAATTTCACTTTTTCACACAAAAGCATTCTTAAGAACGTAAATTATAATATAGAAGCAAACTTTCCCCTCAAATGTAGCTATAATTAGGTAAAAAATGGGCATGTGTATCTGTATGCTAAGGACATTGGATCAGTACTGCGTGGTGAAACTTTGGACACCATTTTCTCAAAATGGGTGCCACCCATATTCTCACTTTGAACAGACCATATCTCTGTTACTAATTAAGCGAAGATGATGGTTCTTATATCAAAATAATCAGGAAACACTATAGATTGAAAAAAGTATTCAGCTCCAAACACCCAATTTTGAACTCAAGGCTGGTTTCGTGCTGCAGTGACACATTTGTTGCATTTTGAGGACATATGTCCATCATGATTAAAATAAATTTGTATTTATCAGCATTGCAGTTACCAACAGGAAAGACAACCGTGATGCATTTAGTTTCTCGTGAAAATTTGCCGGAACCCAATAATCAAGGTAATTACTGTAGAGTTAATGACAGTATTTGGATGCAAGCATTTTGCATTGGTCCATATGCAAGTTATATGATAGGTTATCTCAAAAATAGTGTATATAAATAAGTATTTTTATTTTTACTCCTGCATATTTTTTAAAATGAGTTGTATGCTGTATTTAAAGGCAACTGATTAGGAGATGCATAGTGTGAAAGATGATGAAATAGTGGGTGCATGTCTTTATTTAAAAGAAATATTGAAAATATTAATTATCCTCAGGGGTAGGATTTCTCCATCCTGGCCTACCCCCCCACCCCCTGAAAAAAATCCCACAAATATATATATATGTGGATGGACCTGGAATGGCATAGATGTGACTGGACCAGCTGTGCATAGGGAATCCAATCAGATGTGCCATGACTGAGAGATGCAGACCACAGCTGTGTTAATGTAGACCATAGCTGTGTCCATTTGCATGTGTACCTAGGATTTTTGTCAGTTGGACTGTATGCCATAGGCTGACTCTAAATGCAGCGACATTCCATCAGCTCACACAAGGGATGTTTCATGAGTTCTAAAAGGCAAGGCGGAAAGGGATGATGACAGCTTAAGCTTTGATGAAGTAATGGTTTCAGATAACCTGTTGTCAGTTGGTCTGGATGTTAACTTTTTTTGGAGATAGGGCCAAATATAAAATATCTAAAGAGCTGAGACTGTCTGATCAAAGACCAAAATCGAGCTTTCAGACGTTTCTGCTCTGCGAAAATATCAAACCAAATTGCAGCTTGGTGCTTGGGGAGGTGGCATTCAGTCACTCTGCCGGTAAAGACTGTACAGATACATGCAGTATGTATTTGCTCAAGTTGTATCAGAGCCCTCCTAGACCTTCTTGTGTGTGCATCCCTTATGTCCAAAGGGACCATTGAAAGTTAAATAGAAGGGCGAATAATGCCTTAAAAACTGTGGCTCAGAGTAAATTGATAATGAGCTTTGTGCATGGCTGGGGATCTTGGACCCATGAAAAACAGGTACATACTTCACTTTAGTTAATTTGGAAGGGAAGCAAAATTTAGGAAGCACATGTTACAGACTTGAACAAGTGAAGACAGTAATTTCTGTCATACCTAGGAAACCTCAAAAGCAGGCCAACAGTTCACCAGAATGCATAGATTTTAAAATCACGTTTTATTACCCAAAACTTTTATGGAAAGCAAACAAGAACAAATGAGGACAGAGCGCTATAAAATCGTCAAACGACAACCCCAACAATGTACTGGCAGCGCTAGACGATCTGCCGAAGATCTGCCACGTTCCTTACTTTCGACTCTCTCTTTGCTACGTGTATGGGTACGATAGGCTCCCTTGATTGCATACGTCAGCATACGGTTGTGTCTAGCGCTGCCAGTACATTGTTGGGGTTGTCGTTTATGGAAAGCATTTTTTTTAAACTCTAGCCATCTGGCACTGCATCTGATGAAAACCTGTGATCTGGGTTATGATACAGTATATATACAATGTTTTTATTGTTGTGGAAAGGAGATTTTTATTTACTTAAGCGTGTATTTTCCTTAATTTTTATTTTTAATTTTTAAGTTTCTGGAAAATTATTGTTTTGTCCCCCACCCACGATAAAGCCAAATTACAAACCCCCCCCCCCAAAAAAAAAAAAACTGAGGGTGAGTTTCATATTACATATCCTGCATAACTTTGCTTTTTTTTAGATACTTGAAAGGGTATTTTTGATAGTACTGTGGGGTAGTACTTTCTAGTGTGGAATGCATTAGCCTTTCATGTATACAGCGAGGGGTTCAAAACGGTATGAACAGTGTTTACACTTACTTGTCTTCTCACCTGTGGGATGATGAATGTTTCATACATTTTTGTGTGCTTTTTTTTCTCCTGAACAGGTCAACTGAAGAAGGACAAGAGCGGGGAAGCAGGTTGTAACAACTGTTGTGTAATTCTTTAGTAGGTTTTGGACTTGACCAGTGTGTGCTACAAGGGTGGTGTTCATATCATACACAGACCACGATTTCACAATGCAGAGAACAGAGTGCGTTGTGCTTACTGTGCTTGCTGGCTTATTTGCTCCTAAGCAGCAAAGCTATGTTGTCTGTCTGCCATTATGTTGGCTAACTGACAAGGGAATTGTGGTTTTAAGGTGAAGATCAAAAGTGTGTAAGAAGAATGATTCAAGTAAAGGAGGTGAGAGGGACTTGTTAAAGGTTAATCTCATGTACAAAGACAAGAAGGCACACAGTTCTGTTGTTGTTGTATGCAAATGTGCCAGTTTGCATAAATAAGTTGACCATTTTCAATTCTTTCACCCTTTCTTGGTAAGTATTTTGTGGTTCCATATTATAAGCAGGTGAAGTTTGTGTGAGTGTACATAAAATAAAAATAATATTGGAGTGACTGAGGGATCATATTTTGTTGTTTTGTTTTGCTGTGTTTGATATTGTATGCATCCTTTCTGCATGTTTTATCATTTTCTGTGAAGGGTCGACAAGTATGTTGACAGTAAAGCTGTGCTTTTGTTAGCCATAGATGGCACAATGCAGTGTGAAAATTAACGTATTTTGACATTAATGCTCTAGCAGATTGTGATTTTCAAGATCACTCATTTCTCATTATTTGTAAATAGCTGTGTACATATAAATAAATATATAAATATACATGTATATCACTTTAAGTATGTAAAGTTGTATATGTACATTTCTCCCTTGAATGTGCACTGGGTATTGCACCTTAAAAAATGTTGGTTCATGTGCTTTGTCACATCCCTGCTAAAACATCTCCTATGATAGTCTTCATTCACAGCTGTTTAGTACTTTTTGGGGGGTCCAGTTTTACAAGTTGCAGCAGCATTATTGAGGGTTAGAGGTGAATCTTTATATTGAAACATTTCAGTTTTTTTTTGTCTTTGTGTTTTGTTTGGATAATCCAGTAGCATCTGTACAATCTGTAATTTATAGCCCAACCATCAGGATTGACTGACATGTTATTCTTCGGATGTGTGAATAGACGAGTTCATAATTGTAATCATTATTGAAGTCTTCTCTCATTCTTGTAATTTGTAATATTCGTTCACCCGTGTTCTTTGCCAGCCTTGGTGTAAAATCATTCTGTTTGTGCCATTTATTTGTTTCTGCTGCAGTGCCTAGAGCTACTTACGGTGATAAAGTGATGTTTTTTGAAATTTTCATTTTCCACAGAGTTTATGTTGAGGATTGTATGGTATTTGCAGACTTTATTATGCCTAAAGGTGAGAAAAAGGGAGTCTTGTATTAAAAGAAGGAATTTAGTGGGTGAAGATAGCTTTGGATGGGTTGGGTAATTATGTTATCGGGGCTGGAGACGCTCATGAGGTTCTTCTCTTTCTTGGTTAGCTTTAGCAAAATATGTTTTTAAAAACTGAAGAAGTTAAAAATCCTGATAGGTTTTGTTTTTGATGCTCACTTTTGTTTTGGCATCTGATGCACTTGTACTATATCTTTCAAAGAAGGAGACACCGTACAGAGGGTTTAATGTCAAAATAATTATAAATGCTAGCTTGTGTGGGCACATGCTTTGACATGGGAGGTGTCTGTGTGTCAATAAGAGAGAGGGGTGTGTAAAAGATAATTAATTTTGAAGATCAAAAGAATGTAGGTTTTACCAACACATAGCAGGTTTTTAAAAGTTTGACATCATAGTTCCCTATAGCTTTAAAAACTGAGGAGACCTTGGAGTTTCTGCTTGGAAATTAATTTCCTTGGTAAGAAATGAGGTTCACTGGATGCTTTCATTTAAGGTACAACAAAAGGAACTTGGCCAAGCGAGAGTTAGCAAGTTCAATTTTTTGTTGTACCTTTATTACCCCAAGCGGCAGTCACCTGTTTCTTTTCTCTTTGCTTTCATTTAAAACAAAATTTTTACATCCTTTCATATTTTTTGTGTGCGTAATGCACAGTCTTGCATCATCATGAACACTGAATATGATAATACAATAATAAATAGGGCTTTGTTAAATTGTCATTATCATGATAATGATAAATATTTAGTAACTGACATTAAATGAATTCCATGTATGGTGTCGAAGACTTCTGGGTGACTTATTGGCACTGTCATACATTAAAACTTGTTTTTGCGGAAGATACTTTGAAGTGCACAATGCATCTACATGACAATTGAGTTCCCCGCTGTGAAATAGCCAATGCAGTGTAGTAATTGATAGCTATGGGTGACATTAAATGTGAGCTTGTTGTGACTTGATCACATGACTTGTGATAATGACAGCAGCTACATGTGAATTTTGTAGTCCTACACATAACGTTTGAATTTAGAATTGCCTTGTTGGACTTGACATAATTTATTGTGGGCTTCTCCTAACATTGTTTTGATATGTTATAAAATTGGTTGCAGCATGTTAGAGCCCAATTGTGTTGTACACAAGAGACATTTCTACCTTGATAGTCCTTCTATGATAAGATAAAAAAGTGTTAAAAATTTGACATGTCAATATTTAAAAGGAAATGTATTGCAGACTAGTTTCATGGCTTCATTTTAAGTCATTACAGTTCTTTATTTTTTTAAAAAATGGATGCAGGATAGGTGAGCTGCTAACGCATTCTGCTTATAGAATATTGATTTAATCATTTTCCCTTTTAACATATCATTATATTTCTGGGTGGCTTAAAAAGGATGGATTTCATGACATAAATTAACATTTTTCATGCACAGATCAGATTACTAATTGTCAAATAGGGTATGACATATAAAGACAAATATTTATTGCTGTTTGTCGTAATGGCAGATTTTAACCAGATGTAGTTAATGTGTGGAATAGATGTTGCGTTCCTGATGAGTAGCACAGAATAAATGTATGTTTAAAAGCTAAAGGTACCTTTTATTATCTGCCTTTCAAAAAGTGAAGTTGGTAAACAGAAAACAAACTTGAGAAAATAAGGAAATGGAGATACATGTTCTTCAGATTTTTTGGCATTTCTGTCTCTTATAGTAAAAAAACATAGTATAAAATGTAATATAACATTTTAAAAAGTTTTATTATATAGGAAGGATTTGTCATCAATTTTTTTTATCAATTTAGTAACAAAGATTTTGAGGACAAGCAGCAAGCGCTGTAATAAAGTGCTACTTACAAAGGAAACACATTAATCAGACATTAGATCTGAGCCATGGCCATCGTCTAGACAAGCACTTAAGTGTTGCACTATGGCTTCTCCTAATTTTTGGAAAATCAAAGAATTTTTGTTGGCAGTTTCAGCAGGTACTTTTCAGCTTAATAAGTTTTAATTCCTTATCATAAACATCTGATAGGAAATAATTTAAATAAACGAAAACATTCGTATGTCTTCATTGGAGCATTTCCTTCTTCTTGTGAGTGTTTGAGATAGAGTGCAGGCATTCAGATTTAGGAATTAGATATTTCCAGTATTTAGGGATTTAGAAGGATAAACATTTAAAACATTTGCTTATAAAACTGTGCCACAATTTTGGTTCTGCTTTTTAGTCATTTGAAATTATCATTTTAAAGAAGTAATTTCCTGTTGTTGATTTCTTGTTCACCAGTTGCAAAGTGTGAAAAGTGATATGGATTGTGATTGCACTACCATAGTTATGTAGGACTGACTAACTTTTAAGTCCCTGATAAGATTGTCACTAACCCCTTATTTCAGGGCTGTCTCCATCTAAGTATTTCAAATTTCAGACAAAGGACATGCATGCCTGTATTAAAAATAAAACCTTGCTAGTTAAGGATGGTTTGTATCACAACCACTGCTTATTTTCAGTCTTGGTAGGATATTTCTTCCTGCATGCCTGGTTTCAAAATAATGTTAGAAGTCAAAAGATGTCTGGATCTAACTTTATACTGTCTCCATCGTAGACCTTGCATTTTGTCATTCATTTTGGTCTTTGAAATGGCTGTGTAATTTCATTTTTTGTGGTTGTCAGGCTGCACAGTATATGTGGGTTTTTTTTATAGACTTGGATTTTTTCCAGTAATTAGCTACCAACAAAAGCCCTAGCGGTTATATTTTAGCAAGAGACCCTGTATCTCTTGTTGTGCCATCAGCGTAACATATAACAAATCCTTCATAGAACTTGACTGGTTTTGTTACACGAGCACATTGTGAACATGAGAAAATTTATTAAACATGGTGCACAGATATTGTGTTGGTATGCCTGTTAAGTTTAGTCATATCATTTGAGAGTATTGTATTTGGTTTGGTTTTTGAATTCTTTTGTAGAAACACCTATAATCTCAAACAAAAGGTTATGGTGGTTTTTATTACACAGCACATGCAATGGCTTAAGCAAACCTGATCCTGTTTCTGTGCTATAGAAATTGGTCCCTTACACTTCTGTCAAGAGTCCTGCTTGTGGAAACTGTGAGCTTTGTCCTCTGATCTAAGTTTGTGATACTTGATTTTTTTTCTTGAAATTATTGCACTTTTTCGGCCATTTACAATCAATACAGACTACCATTTTTCATATCTTTGATATGCGGGCTATGACCACATCTGTCAATAAATGAAAGACTGATTCATCAGTGTGTTCCAGCCCAAAAGCGGTGCTGCAAAGCCACTGAGAAAAGGTATTTCTTAACAGGACATTTTTAAAGCAGTAACTATGTCCAAGTTGTCTGGATCATCTAAAGACTGTTCTTACTTTAATTACAGGCAATACTTGGGAACTTCCCATAGCAGCCATTTGGTCTCAAAAATCAACTTCCTTGACAGGGCTGGTTAGATCCCGATTTGAATAGTTGTTGCAAATATGTCCTCAGTAAATTTTGTTGAGTATTGTCTTTAATTAAGGACAGCCTTAAGGACCAATGGAGATTGCCATGCTGTACTGAACCTTAAATCCAACCCATCCATGTGCATGCATTTAGGAAATAGATCAAAAACATCCGTGTTAGGATTTAAAGTTGCCCTAAATTTTTTTGTAACTGATTTCAGATTTCACTTTAAGAGATTAAGGTAGCTTGGTTAACTATTTAGTAGGAGCAGTGCACTACCAGTACTATATACAGCTGACCCATAGAGAATATGGATGAATAATCATTAACCTCTTACATCCATAAACATTGCAGCTTTTTAGTTGCAGATTAATCGACGACTTGGTCTAAAGGCCAGTTTTTTTATTTTGTCCACTCTTTGCTTAAGAGGTCTCCCACCTTCCTTAGCCCCATGGGTGAAACTGCCAGATACATTCAGATTTCTTAATCTTGCAATTTTCCGCATTCATAATTTGTGAATTCTGAAGTCAGTTTAAAATGAGCGTATTCATTGTTCTGTATATCATTTTTTGAAATTATTGCTATAGCATGGGAAGGGAAAAATGCCCAACAACAAACTATGTAAAGAGAATTGTGTGTAAATTAAATTTTGTTTTCTTGTGCTTTGTTGATAATAAGCACTGACATCCGGTGCAAAATGTTAGGATTGTGAAATTGCCAACTTGCAATTAAGAATTTCCATTCTGGAAAAGTTTCACCCAAGGTGGCATGGCTCTTCCTGAGGCAGTTTGTGTGTGGCATGTCTAGGATTGTGTCATTGTAGTTTGCAGTATTGTTTCTGTTGCACTCCTCTCTCGTCTGCATCCCCATCCTTTCTGCATGGATGGGAGGCACTACTATTGTTGCCGCCTGGTCCATTTTAAAGAGCATTCTCTTCAGGTTTGGTGAAAAAAAAACCTGTCCTATTTATACAGCATTTCAACATGTTGCAGAACCTGTTTTCGGGACAGTGGTTGAACATGCTCAACATGAGTGGAATATTGTAATATTGGTTTGTTGTTTTTTTTACGGATGTATTCAGACAATGTTACTAGAAATGTTGAAATATTCACATCGGGTGTATACCAGTCAGTAGTGCAGGAATATTATTTCTCATCAAAAGCAAACCTGTTCCTTGGTCCAAGTTATGCCTGTTGTACTCAGAGTACATTTCCTTCATGTCAAAGAGATTTGTGTATCACACAGTACGTAGGCAGTTTGAGCAGATGTAGTAGACAGGTGCACTTGTAAAAGTGAAATTGCAAATATTGTGCAGTCTCACAGCAGGCTCATACCAAATCTTTTATTGTATGCATTTAAATAAAAATGCACTCAGAATTTGGACTTATCTGTTATTGTTTGCAAGAGAACAGACTTAAAGAATTTGGGGGTGTTGCGTCTTGAAGGTTGTCAGTGTGGAGCTGGACTTCAGCAGGGAGTCTATTAACAGGTTTGCAGCACAAGTTATTTTGGGGGTGCCCTGATTTCAGTATAGGGGCACAACTGATAAACATGTTGACTAAAAGCATATCAAACCACTATGTTTACTACAAAACTCTATCACTTACAGTCTCTAAAACAGCTTTTATTATGACAATTCTGATAATGTTAAACAAGAGAGGGAAAAACAAGTCAAGTTAAGGCTTACATAGATGCTGGAATTCCAAATGGCAGTGTAAGCTAAAGGCTATTCATTAACATACTATAAGAAAATTACATTTGTGCTCAATCCTTAAGAAAGAGGGCACCAAAACAGTGTGGTGGAAGTCCTAAAATATTCTTGGATTTTTATAAGCAAGCAAAACCTAATTTTTCTTAGGTAAAATCAGCTTTATTAGAGTGAGAAATGTGCACCATGTGGCCCTACCCTTCCTGGCGGAGACAACTTGCCTGGCCAGACCTTGGTTAACACCAAGACAAGTGCAGCCACTCTAAACTGCAGTGCATCCTCCCCACCTACACACCACCTGTCCATCCTGTGAACTGTACTCACATCAGTTTCATTCTGTCACACCACAACCTCTGGAGCCTCTGTGGGCAGGTGGGAGGGCACTCTTATGGTTCACATTTCTAACTCTATTGAGAATTCTGAGGCATAGTCTCTAGCATCGTAGACAATTGCCACTAGAACTTCCAAAGTACACCAGAAGACCGGAGCATTGCATAATGTGACCACTCCACCAACAGCGTTAAAAAAGATCTGTTCATTCCTGCGGTGATGCTTCTCCATGAAGTTCGGAAATGTGATGTGGCATGGTTAAATTTTCAGAAAACAAAAGAAAGAAACACTGTTAAAGCATTTTTGGCAAAATGATTATAAAAACGATAATTGTCTTTGCATGAAACAAAGATAAATAATAAAGGAAAAAAATAAAAATAAACACTGCTTTTAACACATGGCATTCAACAAAGTTGCTGGTTTTTTTCAAGGGCATAAAGTATTATGTTGCATACCATGAACTCATACCTACAGGCTAAATAAATCTGATACTAGCAGAAAGTCGTGATTTTTAAACTACAAAAGATTCAGGATAGATGGAAGCTTTATGCTTTTTCATCAGGTACTACCAACGAAAATATAAACATTTAAATATAAATATACAAAAACATAAGCTGGAGTCTATATACATGCTCTCTGTACTCAAAGCTCAATTCTGTCTGAAGCTGAATTGGCACTTCAGACTGTCACAATCAGTATCTGCAAGTGAGTACTAAGAGGTGGTTTATTAACATCGTCAGCAATGACAATTCATAATTGGAGTAGGAAAACAGATGGTGTGAAGTGTGGTATGGGGAGTGAAGTGTGAGGAAAACAAGCACTTGGAGAAAACTTTGACTGCCAACTCTGTAAACAGGTGTCACGTACAGAGAATGTGCATTGCTACTATGCTATGGATTGCCCTTATCACATAAACAGGGAGCACTTTCCAGAGACAAGCACTAAAAGTGCAGCAAGTCATTCCCTATACTGTGAAATAATGCTCTGCTATCCCACCACTGTAACTAGCTGGAGCATGTTTAATGTAGATGTTACAATGATAGCATGGCAAGGTTTGAGATTGACCTTACTAGGCAATTTAATATATAAAGCCAGATGTTTGTTATACAAATCCGCATGCCTGAACTGATCCACACCAAATTCGGCACACGGGTTCCTTTTCACCCACAGATGGTCACAGCCATATATTTTGACCTTGTACCTAGGCTTAAACAAAAAATGAAATAATAAACAAGATGGCACCCATAACAAGTCATGTACACACCGAACAGTGTGCAAGAGAGATCACCACACAGTCTTTACCTTTTCGTACGAAGAATACTTTCCTTTGCCTCACTTGACAACAGGGAGATGTCAGGCAAGGGTAGTGGTTAAGGAAGTGGTAGGGGTTAGGGGTGGGGGTGGTTAGTTAAGAGGTGGTGGTGGGGGTTACAGAAGGGGTAGGGGTGGGAGGACTAAGAAAAACCCAGGCAGCACTGGGCTAGTTTACCATAGCATAGTAGCAATGCACATTCTCTGTATGTGACACCTGTTCACAGAGTTGGCAGTCAAAGTTTGCTCCAAGTGCTTGTTTTTCTCACACTTCACTCCCCTGGTTAGTTTACCACAAATTTCGTTTGAGGCGACATATTCCTCTCTGACAACACTCTACAATGAAGATGAAAACGTTGCATATCTCCACAGTTGCCAATCATGAGAATGTTACTGCCTTGACAGTTACATTCACTTGCCCAGGCCCAAGTGGAACTATTAGCATCAAACCTTGAATGGATTAGCAAATACAATACGATGATGTACTGTCAACAAACATAAAAGTTTTCTTTCTTAAAGCATCCCAGACATCAGTTTTAAATGGATTGTGCTTACATCTGCATTTTGTAAACATACTGTAGTGTCCCTTTGGTGTTATCACCCACGGAAACTGGTAGATAACAGAAATAATGCTGGCCATTTATTGCATTAAAGTATCTTGGTCAGCTGCCTTATGAAGACTCAAGGCGCAAATAAGGCCAGTGGGTGATACCCAGTGTATCTAACACTCAAAAGAGAAGCAGATGTCTAAACCTCCATGGAGGATCTCTCATAAAAGAGATGCAGTTTTCATCTACTTAAAAAAAAAAAGCTCTAAAACTCAGATCAAAAGCTATAAAACATGAATTAAAACTATACAGAAGATCTGCCACGCTCCGTACTTTCGATTCTCTCTTTGCTACGTGTATGGGTACGGTAGGCTCCCTTGTTTGCATACGTCAGCATACGGGTATGTCTAGCGCTGCCAGTACCTTGTTGGGATTGACTATACAACCTAAATATTTAAATCTCACTAACAAATAAAATCAGCAACAAAACAAATCAAGCAAATCATTAAAGTTTGCGTTTTCCACTTTAGCATCAAAACATTCAACAAGCCACATAGCAGTGCCAGATTCTCTTAACAAGGTGTGTATGCTGGCCCCAAAATATTAAGCATAACATCAATGGCAAATATTTCTGTAGCCTTCTGTCTCAAGCATTAACTTGGACCGGAAGCCCCAAAGCATATTAGAGGTCCTGGTCATCAAGGTACAACCATTCTTATTTTCACTGATGTTCTCTGTTACATGAGTAGATCAGTTTTTTTTAAGATGACGCAGGCCATCCTCTGCAATGACTAAACAGCTTTGAACAGTTTACCTTTCAGGAATATCTATAATTTTGTTCTTTCTTTAAACCAAAGGTCAGTGGTAGTTTTACAGCACGAGTCCTGATTGCTAATTTAAAGGGAAACTTAACCCTAGACTCAACTTGAGATGAATTCATAGATATTGATATTGTGAGTCTTGTCAGCCAAAAATTTCAAGCTGTATCGGTACTATTTCCATACAATCCAAGTTTTAATTTCGGTAAATAGTGGTACACGGACGTTGCCATGTTGTGGTACTCTTTCGCGAATCGTTTAATGTAGACGGAAGCCACAAGAGCTTTTTGGGATTATGAATCCAGCAAAATAAAAGATTTGTATGCACTATGTAAAAAGTTGCTTGAAAATTTAAAGAACGCCAAGTTGGCTCATCGTGCGTAAGAGTATAAATAGCACAAATGACACCTCGCGTGCGCGGACCATTTTACGAGGGAGTAGTTTGAAGGCACCTACGAAGATCATGTGGCTGCTTCGCTTGGCTTCAAGACTTTTAAGAAAAAGTTAAAGAAAGGAGCCATTCCTACAATTATCAATACAAAGTGTTCAAATGAAAAAGGCATTGCAGTAAGGGCGCAAGACCGGACGGAAGCTGAGCCTGAGAGTGAGAACAGACGATTACAGCTGAGAGCGAAAAGACAGACAGCGTGGGTAAAATAAAAAAATTCACATTTTTACTGCTAAACAACTAATGGTAATGATATAAAATATTACGTTTTTTTAATCATGATATAATTTGTATGAAGTGTTATTTTATATAAGTAAATATAGAAAATACTTAAATAGGTATCTACAAATAATGCATACGGTATGGTGGATTTGTTAAAATATGCCATATGTATGGCCTACAAGGCCTGTATAGCAACAC
>SMGT01001698.1:4253-22332 GCA_004794575.1 Lanistes nyassanus | reverse complement strand
TCTGTCTGCTGTCTTTACTTGTCTACGTCACTATCACAACATTTGGCCTGTCTGTCTGCTGTCTTTACTTGTCTATGTAATTATCACAGCAGTTGGTCTGTCTGTCTGCTGTCTTTACTTGTCTATGTAATTATCACAACAGTTGGTCTGTATGTCTGCTGTCTGTACTTGTCTACGTCACTATCACAACAGTTGGCCTGTCTGTCTGCTGTCTTTACTTGTCTACGTCACTATCACAACATTTGGCCTGTCTGTCTGCTGTCTTTACTTGTCTATGTAATTATCACAGCAGTTGGTCTGTGTGTCTGTATGTCTTTACTTGTCTACGTCACTATCACAACAGTTGGCCTGTATGTCTGCTGTCTTTACTTGTCTACGTAACTATCACAACAGTTGGTCTGTCTGTCTGCTGTCTTTACTTGTCTACGTCACTATCACAACAGTTGGTCTGTCTGTCTGCTGTCTTTACTTGTCTACGTAACTATCACAACAGTTGGCCTGTCCGTCGGCTGTCTTTACTTGTCTACGTAATTATCACAACAGTTGGCCTGTCTGTCTGCTGTCTTTACCTGTCTACGTAATTATCACAACAGTTGGCCTGTCTGTCTGCTGTCTTTACTTGTCTACGTCACTATCACAGCAGTTGGCCTGTCTGTCTGCTGTCGTTACTTGTCTACGTCACTACCACAACAGTTGGCCTGTCTGTCTGCTGTCTTTACTTGTCTACGTCACTATCACAACAGTTGGCCTGTCCGTCGGCTGTCTTTACTTGTCTACGTAATTATCACAACAGTTGGCCTGTCTGTCTGCTGTCTTTACCTGTCTACGTAATTATCACAGCAGTTGGCCTGTCTGTCTGCTGTCTTTACCTGTCTACGTCACTATCACAGCAGTTGGCCTGTCTGTCTGCTGTCGTTACTTGTCTACGTCACTACCACAACAGTTGGCCTATCTGTCTGCTGTCTTTACTTGTCTACGTCACTATCACAACAGTTGGTCTGTCTGTCTGCTATCACGACCGACCGACCGACCGACTTACCCAAAACCCTCCCACCCTCCCCGACAGTGTTCAATCTCAGTGACCCTAACGACATTTTCACCCTCTTCAGCACTTCGTATTCACGTCAGCTGTACCACCAAGGGCTTGCTGGATGCCGAGGGTGGATTTCACTTTGAAGAACGAGGTCGCATTTATGTGAAGGTCAGAATTCTCTTGTGTTGATTACGTCAGCCAGCGGTGTTAAATGTAGGAATCGGTGGGCTTTTGTTTATTTCAGTCGGTACGTGTGCTTCTAAAAGACCCACACGCTAGCCTGAAGGCTTGGAGTGTGATAAGTTATGTTAATGGCTTATGCACATTTCAGTGTGTTGCAGAAACGTATGATACGCTGTGCTTATGGCTTGTTCCCACTTCAGTGTTGCAAGAAAAATGTGATAAGCTGCGCTAATGGCTTGTTCCCAAGGACACTGATGTCCTGTCTTACTGACACGCAAGCATTTACGGTTGTACTGTCCTACTAACGTACACACTGTACTGAATGTGTTGCAGGGAAAGGGTGATATGGTGACCTACTGGTTGGTGGGAAAAGACGGCTTTGATCTCCCCTTGCCGGATATTTCTGATTTACACGATTGAAGACACGTAGTAGGTGACAGTTAGGTGTGTTGTGAGAAAGAGTGACAGGTGCAAAGTAGGATGTTGCTAGGTGATATACAAAGAGATTATACAGTTACCAGTAACACGTCATCTGAAGTGTACAGTGTTGTTACAGCTGTTATTAACTTTAGTAACATTTTTTCTGGAAAATAGTTATTTTAACTCACGTGCGAGCTCTGGCCACGAAGAGCTTGAAGCTATTTAAGTATGGGTGATAAGAGAAACAGCAGTTTTTTTTCATATTTCTGTATGCAGTGCCATGGACAATCAATCTTTCGTTTGATGCGTGATGTCTCGACTGCGCAGAAAGCTCCTCGGCTGGCTTCCGTGAGCGTTCATATCTCCTGTCCATACGTAAGGATGCACATACAATACACAGGGCACGTGAAATCACTCATGACCGGAAGAGGGGCTACAAACATTGCAAACTAGCCCTGGCTTGTCCCAGCTGGGGGGCACACGAGCCTCCCTGGGCGAGTGGGCAGGACCGCTGTCTCGTCAAACACGAAGCCTGAGAGAGCAGGACAATTCCCTTTCCTTAGACTTCAGCCTCACACTGGTATCAGTACTGTGAACAGCACTGTGAACAACACTGTGAACAGCGGGGTCAGATTTCTGCCACCCCCCACCACCCCTACTAAGATCAGTATCACCACTTGGGATCTATAGGATCAATATCAGCACTTGGGATCCATAGGATCAGTATCACCACTTGGGATCCATAGGATCAGTATCACCACTTGGGATCTATGCGATCAGTATCACCTCTTGGGATCCATAGGATCAGTATCACCACTTGGGATCTATAGGATCAGTATCAGCACTTGGGATCTATAGGATCAGTATCACCTCTTGGGATCCATAGGATCAGTATCAGCACTTGGGATCTATAGGATCAGTATCACCACTTGGGATCTATAGGATCAGTATCACCACTTGGGATCCACAGAGCACAGCAGGTACAAAAGCTGCGAGTTGTCGTAAGTCCATCTGGAAACATTCAGCGTTCCTCAGCAGCGAAATGCGTGACATCATGGGGCGACATTCAGTCTCTTTCCGCTACAGGCGAGAAAAACAGAAATACATTGCCCGTGTTTGGGGACACTATAATAACAGTTTGATTCTTAATGCAATAAAACTGCTGCTGGGCTTGTTTTCGTGATGCCAGACGCATCCCAGCGTTCGTCTCAACATATTCGGGTAGAATTTGTACAATCTCCTGGGCAAGAGCTTCTTACCTAAGATTTAGTGAAATATTTATTTTCTTATCACAATACTGTACCATGACCCAGAATGCTCATTCTCAAATTAGCGAACCCCAATCGCACCTTCCAAACAAAAATAATTTTTTGGTTACAACCCTGGTAAGGCCACTCCACGCATGGGCATTCGAGTGCCTCCCCCTATGCGATGCACTGATTGGACATATTCAAACTGACTTTCTCAAGCGCCTTCGTGGTGTTCAGACGTGTTTCTGCTCTGCTCCGTCCTAGGTGTGGCGTTTCTCCAACCGCATTCTTCCACCTGCACTCCGCTGCTTTGTTAAGGGAAGTGAGAATTTCTATCCCTCTTTGAGTCTCTGTACTGCTCTCTGTTTTCCTTAGTTAAACAGATTAACGCAGCGAGTGTGTTTTCGTGTGTGTTTTCGTGTGTGTTTTCGTGTGCTTGCCTCTCGACCTCTTACTACGCAGTTAAGTGTGTCGTTTTTTCTTTGCGCCTGTACTCACGTTTTGCCGTTTTTTCCTAAAGTTAACTTAAGCAAAGTTTGCTTGTAACTTGCAATATTAGTGCTGTTCTTTTCTTTTCGATAATAAAAGTCTGATGCTATGCCAAGTGTTAGTTTGGGTGAGTCGGGCGCACGGACGATTTCGTCCGTTCGCAAACACCGGGAGCACTCTTCAAATGAATGATAACAGGAGGCCTTCTGCCACCGTTACTTCTCTTTCAGAAACATCTCCGGATATTCCTGATGCTCTTCTTCGGGCACCTGTTGCGCTGCCCTCCACCTGCGGTCCTGCGTCCCTCGCTACCGTGTCGTCCTCGCCTGCTCGCTCCGCCAACTCGTCCCGCTCTCTTCTGACGACGGTTTCTGTGGTGGATACAGATGGGGCTGCCCGGTCTGCTCAGCTGTCCCGGCCTCCCCCCCGCCCGCCGGCGACAACCTTGGAGGATGAGCCGCCTCAGCTGGTGTCTTGTTTTTACAGGACAATGTGGGGAGGTTTCTCAGCAGCGCACGCTTGCACTCACCGCGCCCGCTGGTTTCCTCTGTCCTGCACCTGCAGTCGGGGGGTTGGTGGTCTCGCTATACCCCCGGCCAGGTATTAAGCCTCGATTGAGGGTTCGCTTGTCGGTCCCGATGACGCTTCTTCCACTGCCCTCGGAGTGGAACGGACGAGGGATCGTACTGTCAGCCGTTCCCCGTTCGCTGGCGTGCCTGATGTGAAGGAGGGGGAGTTGACGCTCTTAATTAGACGCTTCCTTGCGCACAGGGACGTCTCGGCTGGTTCTTCTTCCGCCCCGCGGGGTGGCGAAGTTCCGGCGGGCGACTTCTCTCCTGGCCACTCCACGGAAATACCCACACTTCCGCGGTTGGTCACACAGGCACAACCTTCCGCTGTCCCGTCGGACCGCGCCGCGGATCCACGTCACAGCGGTCGGTCAAGCGATAACCACCCACTCCTGTTCCGCTGTGCACAGGAAGCGGGGTTGTCGCACTTCCGGTTTCCTACCCCTCTGAGGAGTGGGAGGACGTACCGGAAGTTGGGAATGAGTCTTACTCAGGTGAAGTAGACCCGTCGGATGAGAGACCTGCTTCTCTCTTCCGGGCAATACAAGAACTGGCGACCCTGCTCGCAGATGTCGCCCCCCCCCATTGCCTTCGAACTGCGTACCGGAATCGGAAGAGCCGGTTTCATACCTCCCTTCCGCTCTCCTTCCGGTTCCGCGGTCACCGGATGTTTGCATCCGTGATTCACTTTAGTTCGTACTGCCTTCCGGGAGGCGTGGCATGACATCCGGTATCCACCTCACATGCATGTTCCGGATCCGCCTCTCTCGTCACTTCCGGTGTACCCTGCTCCGGCCCCCGTAGGCCAGATGCGGCCCCCACCCAAGCCTTACGCCCACCGGTCCTGGCTTGATGCCTCGCTGCTTCCGGTAGGTCCACTTCCGGTCGCACAGTCCGACCTCAGCCTACTTCCGCCCACTTCTCGTGCTCCTTTGGCTGGTACGCTGTTCTGGTCAAACTTGGATCATTTTGAGATGGCTTCACGCCTCCAACTTGAACTTTGCACAGTCCGCGATTCTGCTGTTTTGGCTCTTGACCAAACCATTTACACCTCAGACGGGTTTCCGCCGAGATGCTGACTTTGCCGCATCTCGAATTTGCTTCAGAGCCATAGCAGGTGCGCTTAAAGCTGTAGCTAGCTCAGCCTCTAACGCTTTTGTCAACGCTGTCCTTGCTAAGCGGGACTTTTTTCTGGCTGCTGTACCTGATCTTCCTCGTTTCACAGCCACCAATTTGCGTGTTGCACCCTTCTGCCTGTCTTCCTTGTTTAGACCGTTCGCACAACAAGTAGCTCAGGAGCTCGCTTCTGCCAATCGCGAACAACAATTAACCACTCTCTTCGCTGCCCGAGGCAAGCGCAGAGGTGGCCCTCGTGGTCTTCGACCAGGCAAAGCCAAGCGGCCTGCACCTGTCCCACGTTCACAGCCTTCAGGAACACTTGGCTCCCTCCCACCTCCCCCCATAGGCAGGGATGTCAGGGGTCGTGGCAGTCGTCGGCCACGCCCCCAATGAAAGGTCCCCACCGCAGAATCACCAGCACCTCCCGCACCTCAGGCCGGCGGCCTGTCCCGCGCTATGGGGGCATGGCGCAACTGCACTCGCAGTGCGTGGGTGCTCAGCGTGATTCGGGTGGGGTTCGCCCTCTTGTGCGACTCTTGCCCCGCTCCTTTGGCGCGGAATCCCCTCAGTTGTCCCCTTCCTGCTTCTCAGCAGGCACAGGAGGCGCTAGACAAGGCAGTTTCCTCCCTCCTTTCATCCGCCGTGGAGGAGGTTCACTCCCCCTCCCCCGGTTTTTATTGCCGACTGTTCACGGTTCCCAAGTCGACGGGCGGGTTCCGTCCAGTCCTCGACTTGTCTGCCCTGAATTGTTTCCTTCGGAAAATGCATTTTCACATGGAAACACCAGCAGCGTTCCGTGCGGCTCTTCTACCCGGGCACTTTGTTACGTCCCTCGATCTGACAGACGCCTACTTCCATGTTCTTATCCTGCCGGCACATCGGAAGTGGCTTCGTTTTGTGTGGCGGCAGAGAGTTTTTCAGTTCAGAGCCCTTCCCTTTGGTCTGTCCCTCGCCCCATGGGTGTTCACCATGATTGTTCGCGAGCTCTGCGCACAGTTACAAGGGATCCGTTTCCAGGCTTATCTCAACGACTGGGCCATTCTTGGGACCGATGCAGCAACTTGCACGGCACATACACAGTTGACCTTATCCCAAGCCCAACGCCTGGGATTTGCAATAAATTATCAGAAGTCGGATTTCTCCCCAAAACAGACCGTTACTTTTCTGGGCATGCAATTCGACACAGTCCTGTGGACAGTTCGTCCCTCGTCCCGCCGTCTCGACCGCCTTCTTCAACTCATCTCTCAGCTCCTGTCTTCCCCCTTCACGGCCAGACAGCTAGCAAGGGTGATAGGCATGATGGTATCACTGGTGTCGTTGGTTCCCCTAGCAGCGGTGTTCCTTCGACCCATACAACGTGCTTTCACAGCACGGTGGTCCCAGTCTTCCCAGTCATGGGACGACCTGGTTCCAGACCCGCATGCGTTCGCTCCCCTCTTCCGACCTTGGACCACTCTGTCCTGGCTGTCGTCCGGAGTTCCCATTGTTTCCCCCCCCCCCCTCTAGCGGATGTTTTCACCGATTCATCCCTGATAGGGTGGGGAGCCCACTTCCTCCACCATGTTGCCCAAGGCACCTGGTCAGAGAGCGAAGCACGCCTCCACATCAATTGCTTGGAGCTGCGCGCAGTTCTTCTCGCCCTCGAGCACTTTCTTCCAGTTCTGCCCAGAGGTCACATTCGGATTCACTCAGACAACTCGACAGTGGTGGCCTATCTGAATCATCAGGGCGGCACACACTCAGTCGATCTGTCGTTAATGGCGGAATCTCTTTGGCGGTTGGCTCACCATCACAGCCTGCACCTATCTGCACTCCACATATCGGGTTCCGCCAATGTCCTAGCAGACCTGCTCAGCCGGCCACACTGCATCCTCCAGACCGAATGGACGCTGGTACCCACAGTCCTGGAACCGGTGTGGCGGACCTGTTTCCGTCCAATCCTGGACCTGTTTGCCACCAAGTTCACCAAACGCCTACCAATCTACGTCTCCCCTGTTCCAGATCCGGAGGCCTGGGCAGTGGATGCGTTTTCCCTATCGTGGGAGGGGTTGGAGGCCTATGCCTTTCCCCCATTGCCACTCCTTCCCCGAGTCCTGCAGAAGATAGAGACGGATCGTCCCCGTCTCATTCTTGTCGCGCCTCGTTGGCCAGCACAGGCATGGTTCCCGGTTCTCTTACGTCTCAGATCCAATTCCACTCAGCGTACTGCCCGGTTCGCTTCTTCAACCTCGATCCGGCATTCCGTATCCCAATCCTCAGTTTCTCAGTCTGCACGCATGGCTTTGTTAGCTGCTGGTGCTAAACGTCTTGGTGCGTCAGACTCCACCCTCCTCTTCCTGGCTTCCGCCAGACGTAGCTCCACCACCCGTGTCTATGACTCCCACTGGCGTCAGTGGGTGCGGTGGTGCAAGATCAGAGGGGTTGACCCCTCTCGACCTCGGGCGATGGACCTCGCCAATCATCTTGCCTTTTTGGCGGACGAAGTCCACCTTTCTTCCTCTGCCGTGAGGGTGAGACGCTCTGCCGTCGTCTCAACCCTTCATCAACTGGGGACCTCCTTACGGGGCAATACCGCAATGATTTCTGATGTCGTCCGTGGTATTGCTCTGTCCCAGGCCCGTTCACCACGTCGTGTTCCGGCCTGGGATCTTTTCCTTGTGTTAGCCTCTCTTCGTGAATCGCCATACGAGCCTCTCACGCAGTCCTCCATTCTGAATCTGACTCTTAAGTCAGTTTTTCTCACCTTGCTCGCTTCTGGCAGACGCGCCAGCGAGGTGCATGCTCTCTCTGGCCTGGCTACAGATTTCAGAACTGAAGTTGACGGCTCCTTATCTCTCGCCTTCCTCCCAGAGTTTCGAGCCAACAACCAGCGGCCGGATGATCCGTCCCCCAGAATTTTGATTAAGTCAC
This sequence comes from Lanistes nyassanus, assembly GCA_004794575.1. Taxonomy (NCBI): domain Eukaryota; kingdom Metazoa; phylum Mollusca; class Gastropoda; order Architaenioglossa; family Ampullariidae; genus Lanistes; species Lanistes nyassanus. The sequence continues at coordinate 14,359 of SMGT01001698.1, read as the reverse complement.
TATCTACAATTCTAGAGCACTCAGATCCTGACTGCTTAAATTGTCCGGTGCGTGCGTTGCGTGAGTACAGACGCCGCACATTAACTTCGCGTACCACTGGTCAGAGACGATTGTTTCTTCCCTTACGGTCTGGTCACACTCGAGACATCTCGAAAGCTAGTATTTCTCGCTGGGTACAATCGGTTATCCGGAGAGCTTACAATACTGTAGACCTCAAAGGGGAATGGCATTCCTCCATTCCTTTATCCACGGCCAGAGCGCACGAAGTCCGTGCGTGGGCCGGCTCTCTTGCTGCATCTCAGTCCACGGCTCTACGAGACCTGTTAGCAGCTGCCAATTGGAGGTCTGAAGACCCGTTTATAAATTTTTATCTTCGGGACATTTCAGCCTCTGGAGAGGATGGGCGCTTTGGAGTGGGTGCTGCTGTCGTTACCCAGCACCTCTGGCGCGCCACCTCCTCCTAAACCTGGTAAGTTTGTTGTTTTCTCTTACCCACCACCTTTTTGTGCTATTCAGCATTCTGGGTCATGGTACAGTATTGTGATAAGAAAATACAAATTTCTTAACTAAATTTGAGTTTCTTTAGCAATACTTACCATGGCCCCTCATAAGCCCACCCTCCTTCCCGCTGTTTTCTGTTTTTTGGCTTGTGAAAGTCAGTTTGAATATGTCCAATCAGTGCATCGCATAGAGTGAGGCACTCAAATGCGCATGCGTGGAGGGGCCTTACCAGGGTTGTAACGAAAAATTTTTGGAAGGTGCGATTGGGGTTCGCTAACTTGAGAATTAGTATTCTGGGTCATGGTAAGTATTGCTAAAGAAACTCAAATTTAGTTAAGAAATTTGTATATTGCGATATTTCGGTAAAGCCTTTTCTGAAGACAGCGCAAGTTACAGGTCCCTGGAAGCTAAGTGACGGCGAGGAAGCCATCACACACAGAAATGACTGCGTGTGAACACCTCCAAGAAGCAATAGAAACAGGACACATGTTTCACTCTGTGTTGTGATATCTGTGTGACCCGTGTTATGTGAGAACACAGTAAGTTACATATCCCGAGATTTTTCTAAGCATTAAGGAAATGTTCTGCGGCCCTGAGTGGACAAGCTCGTCATTTAAACACGAACACCACGCATTTCCTGACAGTGCTAGAGGTAGATTATTGTTCTTCGCTTTGACCTATCAATACATATCATTTGTTGGAAGTTTCTTTTAGATTGACATATAGAACAGATAATGAAGCATACAGTTAATGTGTAATATACAGTTAATGTGTAATATACAGTTAATGTTTATGTACAGCTCGTATATATCGTACTGCGTTGTGATGGCGAAGGCAAAAATAAACATCTTTCATCATATGAAGATGGCTGATGTCAGACATGTGCACTAATTAGATATTTCTTTCTTATCATACATCGCTAATCAGTTTTATGACATTAATGTGATGGTCAAGCCTTGCTATGTACCGCCTGACATGTTAGGGCGAGGTCTTGACGCTCTGTTTGACGTCTTAGAGTCAAACCTACAGTCATGTCGTGTGATGTTCAAAACAGCTTCATGGCAACCCATGAAAATAGACCCTGAGTGCTTACCAGAAATGATGACAGTGACAGCAGTGGACTCATAGCAGTGCACGCGAGACATGGGTAGGGTGTGCGAGACATAAGCAGGATGTGTGAGACATAGGTAGGGTGTATAAGACAGATAGGATGTGTGAGACATGGGTTGGGTGTGTGAGACATGGGTAGGTGTGAGACATAGGTAGGATGTGTGAGACATGGGTAGGATGTGTGAGACATGGGTAGGATGTGTGAGACATGGGTAGGGTATGTGAGACATGGGTAGGTGTGAGACATAGGTAGGATGTGTGAGACATGGGTAGGTGTGAGACATAGGTAGGGTATGTGAGACATGGGTAGGTGTGAGACATTGGTAGGATGTGTGAGACATGGGTTAGTGTGAGACATAGGAGATGTAGGAATTGCAAGTACTACACCAAACGTTGTTAACGTGTGCACCTGATATGCCAAATTCTGCTTGTTCCAGATATTACAAGATACACGGGCAGTGGCCAACATATTGTATTTTTTCAAGAAAGCTATTATTGTTGTCACAAATTTTGTATGCTGATATACAGTTTGTCGTATTCTACGCGCAAGATTCCTGCAGTCTAAACACCAGAGGAAGCAGAAAAACTCGATCCGATCTCGAGATCAGCTCAAAACATTACGCTCTTTTCAGCAGTGATCACGTGTGCAGCCACTACTACAGGGCTGGGGGGGGGGGGGAGTAAAGCAATGTCTGATTTAGAAAGCCAATGACAAAGTCGGTCGGTACTGCAGGGTATTGTATAATAAAGGATAATGCAGCGAACTCTAATTTATGAACAAAGTCGACCTGTATTGCAAGCCATTATATCTGTCGTCATAATAATCCTCATCAAAGCGCATCAGCATTTTAGGTCATTATATAGGAACAGCTACGAAACTAAAGCTTCATTTAGCTCACATTTCTTAGTCCACCAAAATTGATCCGTAATTTTTTTAGTTTTGGTGTACTGGTGTAGCCATTTTAACTGAGTTTAGTTTGGCTTCTGTCAGCTTTTTAGCGCCTGTTGGGGTAGAGGTGGAAATTACAGTGCAGGGGTATGGGGTTAGCAGGGGGGGGGGGGGAATGACGTTTAGGATTGGGGGTTAGGTGGGGTGTAGGCAGGGTAACTTGATTGGGGTTGGGGTTAGGTGGAAGTAAGGGTTAGGGGAGGGGTTGGGGTGGTGTTGGATTGCGGGTGGGGCGTTAGAGGGCGTGGTTATATAAGGGTTCCTGTCACTTCCTGCGGATCTTGTACGTGCTGCTACAGATCACGCCGTTTCAGTGGCCAAAATTAGTCCGCCCATACGCCTCCGGCCCTGTTGGTCTAAATTCACTTAAGTTTTTCGGACTAAATTTTCCGTAGTATTTTAGGGAGCCGCGCAGTCGATATTTTATTCCTTTCAATTCTTACGCCTGAGGGCTTACGCAAGAGCCGTGCAACTCATTGCCCCATGTGGTCAAGGATTATTTTCTGGAGTTAAACATTCTGCAGACTCCATATATTTGGCCATATCCGAACGTCTTGCTGCAGCTATACAGTCTTGTACTCTTTCCGTGTAAAGTTTAGTTAAGACTCATCGCCCCCATATTGAGAAATCATCTCTTAATTATACCTATACCTACGCCGGCTACATGTGTTGATATGTGTTAACTAAATACGGTAATTGTATTTTCATGCGTCGTCCAGTCGTTATGACGGCTTGCCTATCAGTCGTGATTATGACATGGTATCAGGGCTCTTGTGCACATGACCCTACCACCACCACCCCCCCCTCTCTCTCACACACACACGTCGCACACACTATTTTGTATCTGTTTCTTATCTTTCTAAAAGATTAGTCGTGGATGATTAATTTAATTATAAATACATGAGATTTGAAAATCTTTAACGCGCGAGAACACGTATGCATTAATTAATATTTGCAGACTGCACTCGTGTCGTAATTGATTTGCAAGCTTTTTCCGCAACGTTTTGAAAGCTTTTAGAGCCACTTTCGATTTTGTCCGATTTTGTTCAGAGTGGCCTCCCTTGCTTTAGTAAATATCAAACTGAAAATATTTTTTTGATTTACACAATGCACCAAGTCTCACTCTTAGGATGTTGCTCTGCAGTTCCAGGTCCGGACTTCAGTAAAATGGCCCTGCAGGTAATAAATACTGTTTTCAACCACCTTTCATTCCAGCATAGATTAAGGATTTACGATTTTATCTGTCGAGGGCATCAACCGAAAATATCAGTGTGAAGTTATAACTTATAACTACTAATAATTAGTACTAGTACTGAAGTGTACGTAGTAGTAGTACTAAACTCGGTTGCAGGATGAAACTGGTTGGATCATATGTTTATGTTATGAAGTCAGTACGTATCAATATTTAGTAATTATTATATATGATGTATACGCTGTATTTTGGAAATATGCGTTTAAAAACTTCCAGCGTTTTGGGAGCTCTCGCGCTCTCTCTCTCTCTCTCTCTCTCATTCCAGTCTTTGTTGTGTCTGTAATAAATGAGATTTAATATCTTTTGTGTTTTCTTCGTTTTGTGGCTCCTCCCCACCCCACCCCCACCTCAGCTGAATAGATTGGCGGAAGTGCTTTACCTTTGCAAAATAAAGATTCTCTGTCTCACACACACACACACACATACACACTTCATTCCCACGTACATTCAGGTCTTGTACTTTTGATAGTACTCTGTACAGTCAACTTGTATTTGCTGCATTGCATATAAAAAGTAACAATAACATCAAATAGTATTTCAATACACTTTACCCTCATAGCTCTACGTGTAAATCTGTATATGTTTCCTCTTTCTAATTAAGGATGTGATTGGACCATCAGAGATCAGCATAAACTTTGAAGATTGGTCTTTCTGGCTGTCATTTCTTGGAATCATTCTTGTTCCCTGTTTCTGGGCCATGGTAAGCATTGTTGGGGATTTAAATGTGCTTTTTGTTTCTCATACAGTACTATTTATTGGACTGGAGTATTTCTGGTTGCCAGAATGCCAGTGGTTTTCATTCAGAAGTTTGACTGTTGCGTTGTAAGTTGTTCTGCAGTTGTTGGCATTTCCTTCTTTGAAATTAGAAATCCATTACATTAAAGAAAAAGGTACCAAATAATAATTGTACGATTGTATATTATAGAGCGGTGCAGGGGTGATATTTTGTGTTCATATAATGTTTACAAATTAGCATGCATGGTCAAAAACTTAAAGTAATGGGACAATACATAAATTTACATGCCTATCCTTATACCACTAACATTTGTCATTTGAAATCTGGTTGGTGGAACTGTGACAGCACTCATACCTACAGAGCGCCCTTAGTCTTAGCAGAGACAAACCTCATCTCACAGCAGAATCTAGAAAAAACTTAACCCTATTGGACATCGTTGGCCTGCTTTTGGGACTCCACAGACACTGGGGGTGAGTTTGTGTCCAGGTTTACAGACATCACTGGAGTCACAAAGGTAAATGTACATTTTAAACTGCCACAGTTATACAGGTAAACATGGGCAATTTGGTTACAGAGGTAGATGTGAACAATTTAAATGAACAGTATGGCAGTCATGGCATACAGTGTCACAGATAACACTAGTCCTGGCAGTTTTAGAGATGATGGGAGGTTAATGTACTTTCACTGCAGGTTCAGACAAGCCGTGCTAAACCAGCCATCTTGGGAGTTTCTGATGAACAATGTGGCGGTGACTGTTGGTGATGTTCTCATCATCACTGGTCTAACCATCAGCGCTTACTGTGTCCTTCAAAATGGCTTTTCCAGGTCCTTTGTCGTCAACAGTAGGTGGTTTTTCGTTCTTTTACAAGAAAATTTTATGTGCGTGCAGTGATGTGCACACTCCCCATCACTACTGACTTTTAAACGAAACTTGAAAACTTTTCTTTTCCGCAAGTACCTTGACTGACGTCGCGACTGCCTGTCTGGATTAACTTACAACTTTCGCTGTTCATCGTCTCTTATGACGATCTGTTTCCCAACCTGTTGGTCAGTGTTCCGTTCATCTCTCCCTCTGTGTGTGTGTGTGTTTCATTGCTTTCACTAGAGTGTCTGTGTCCCTCGTCCGCGCGAAGTGTGCATAAAATGTGTTTTCGCGCGTTAAAAATCCACATTTTATTTATTTATTTATTTAATGTTTTAACTGTTTTATTTAGTTCATTAAAAATATTTCATCATTTTGTAAAGGCTAATAAAAAGTTATTTTCAAGCAAATTTTTTCCTGACCTGTAACCAGGAAGACACCTTTGCCTGTGGCTTGCCACATGATGTGTGTAGCCTAGTGGTTGGACCATAATGCTTTTGAACTACTTTGCCATAGAGTCCATAAATGGACTCCAGTTGAGTCCATAGATAGACTCCAGTTTAATACTTATGTTACTGGCTGCTTGTGTTAGATGTGTATATAAACTGTATTGGATTAAATAAGCAAAACTAATGAACCATGTGCAATTACAACAATAACTGAAGACAGAAAATGTGGGGAATAATTAAGAATCCAGGTGAAAATAACAAAGAAACATAACTGAAAATAATTAACGATTGACTGAACAACTGTATAGAACTTCTTGTCAGCAGCTACCGATAAGATGATAATCAAAGGTTTAACTTTTCAGCCAGAGAGGCAGAGCGTGCTCAGTCACAGGGATCTCTGCCTTCATTCACGTCCTTGGTCAGGGTGTCAACAGTGTTACTGTACACGGGATATTCGGTGCTGTAAGTCTAATGGTACAAAAGGGTCTGACATAATCAATGACCTTACATCGCATTCTTCAGATATGATTGATGATACACATGGTGGTGGTGGTGGTTCATTGTATAGCTCTCTTCAGATATAATTCATAATGATACACTAAGGTGTCACTGAATTTCCAGGATCTTTACTCTGTATATACTGCAGGATTAGTTCATGCTGAAATAAGCTTACTTTTTATCATATTGCTTAGAACACAAGCAGTGGCTGCTATTGAAACATGAAAGGAAGCTTACTTGTACATACTTTCAGAATATAGTTTGCAGCAGACTCATGTAGCACAAGGAAGTTATAATAATCGGCTTGCACTTACATCTGGAGTTCTAGCTTTCAGATTGACTGTCTTTGAGTTTGTGCTTAATTGCTTGATATGTTCCCTGTGTTCTGACAGGTGCACAAGTCTGGCTGGCCTGACCCTGACTTTTGTCCTGTGTACAACGTATCTCATCTTCTAACTGCAGCTCTCAGACTCACGCAGCCTCCTTAGTAGGTGAGGAGTTGCAATTTTCTATAACCAAACGTCTTTTCTCTCACAACTCAATCTGTAATACTAGGTACCAGGGTACCAGGTAATCTAGGAATTCTTCAGTTGCATTTGTCTACACTCTCCAAGACTTCACCTATCAACTCTCAGCTCCAGTACCTTGTAAAAGCCTATTTTTAAGTGACTGGGGATGGTTATCAACAAGTGTTGTGGACACAGAACAGCCCTTGACTTTTGCATTGCTCTAGAAACTGGCTACATTCACAGCGGTTGACTTGCACAGTGTCGAAGAGTAGGGGACAGAACAGAACCGGGAAGCCAAAGGGAGGTAAGCATGCGAGAAGTGAGATGAAAGATGATATTTATTAACATCAAGTCAGCAGCTGTATTCTCATGGCTGGGGAAGGAGAGTAGAGGGCGATGAAGGATACTGGATGAATAGAAAGGGGGAGGACATTGGAGCATCCAGTGAAACACCCAACAACCGGAGGGAAAGTACACGTGTCCAACACAGAATCGGAACCCATGGAGGTGGTGTGCTACAGATAGCCCCTGACACGAAAGAAGTAGAATGACACACATAGCTGAAGGACTCACATAGCTCAATGACTCCCATAGCTGAACGACTCACATAGCTTAAACGACTCACATAGCTGAAGGACTCACATAGCTGAAGGACTGACATAGCTGAAGGACACACATAGCTGAAGGACACACATAGCTGAACGACTCCCATAGCTGCTCTTGTAACATCCCCGCGTCTGTATTTCTTAGATCCTTGCACTTCTGAGAGAGCATGTGTGTGGGGTGCATGTGTGTAGGGTGCATGTGTGTGGGGTGCATGTGTGTAGGGTGCACAGCTAGCCTTCGGTGTACAACGTGTGCATACAGAGAATCCCTATTAAATGTAGTCATGTGACGTTGTGTACCAAGGGTTAGCTGTGTGAAGAATAGCGCCGTTATAAAGAAAGGGGCAGCAGATCTTTTTTTGAGGATCTGCCAAGTTCCTTTCTTTCGGCCCTCTCTTTGCTACGTGTTTGGATACGGTAAGCTCCCTTGGTCACATGCGTCTGCATACGGTTATGTATAGCGCTGCCAGTACCTTTGTTGGAGTTATCATCATATTCCTTTGTTGGCTTGCAGTGTCATCTTTAAAAGCAAGGACAGAATTTCTCCTCACTAAAACTTTGAAACGTTCATCATGTAAGAAAGGGAGAGACAAGAACCTCATCAGTCCATGTACACAGTGCACCTGGAGTGAGGCAACAGGCTGGTGAGACCCAGGTGGCCACTCCTGTGCCGACAACAGAGAAGTAAAGCAGGCCTTTGGCTGGGCAGCCAGTCCTGAGCTGCTGTCTCATACAAGGGGTAAGGAACACAAAAAGGAACATTTCTATCAACGAGATTCTACGCATATTGTCTAATATAATATGTTACATGAGAGGTAAGCCATCTGTGAAGCATATATTGTGCCTTCTGTCCTTCGGACAGCCATAGGAGCATGGTTGGTGTAAGATTAATGCTGTATTGCACACATACCATACAGGCCTTTCCTGGCCGGCAGTTGTTTATCATAAAGTCCTTCTACCTGAAGCAACCAGTCGAACTGTAACCTTTCCGTAGTCTTCAAAAAAAATAAGTTGTATCTATTCAAGTGTCTGTAGTTTTTGTGTATTTTGTTAATAGTTTGTGTATTTTGTGTGTAGTTTGTGTGCATTTAATGTGTGGTTTGTGTGTATTTTGTGTGTGGTTTATTTTGAGAGAATAGTGTCCTTTACATTGGGCCTGTACAGGTGCTGGGATATTGTGTCAAAGCATGTGGCACTGGCACGTGTAAATGTTTGTGGAAGAGTTTATGAAAATCTGATTTCTCATCACAGTAAAGAGTCTGAGATGTCGGTGGTACAGGAGTCAGCATCTTTGTAAGAAGCAATTCTGTGTGTATGTGTGTGTGTGTGTGTGTGTGTTTGTGTGTGTGTGGATTTAACCCCAGATATGACAAGAAGTTCACAAATGAAGGCCTTAGACACCGGCTGGTCATCTCAAGTGTGCTGTACAGGGACAGAACAGCGAAACCCTCAAGTCTAAATACTGTGGCAAGTCTGGGCCTTGAAAACAGGAGGTATTGATTAACCTCTGGTGGGGTTTTTTTCGAGAAGCCAGAACTATAATCTTAAAATTTGGTGACTTGTGGTGCTGTAGTGAATATCACTGGAAGAGTTATGTGAGTCTAAGAGTGGGATGTGATCAGAACTACAAGTGTTTATGTTGGGGCCTATTTGAAAATAACTGTTATAACATGGGACCTCAGCAGTTATAATCACTTAGCTGTGTCTACTTTATAGTGCGTGGGTTTGTGTGTGTGTGTGGGGGGGGGGGCTGTGTGTGTGTGTGTGTGGGGGTTTGTGTGTGTGTGTGTGTGTGTGTTGATGATGAGGTGTATGAGTGACAGAGGGTCTGTCCTTATCCTTCAGTTAGTCTGCTTCTCTCTTTCTCTGCATGCCCGGTTCGCATCCATTGAGTATGAGATGTTGCATCCATTTCTGCCTCTTCAACAGGGGCTCTAACATGCTACTGTGCAGTCTGCAACGTTAAATCACCTACTGAATAAGGATGGATCTGACAATATACACGTACACGTCGGCAAAAAAGGAAAAGAGAAATGGAAAGTTGAACGGAAGATGCGAAATTCGAACACTATATCTTCAGTCAATGACCCAATGCCTTACCCACTCGGCTACCTACCACAACGGCAGGTTGTGTTCGTTCCAGTCATCAGAAGTTACGTCTCGTCTCGTGCAGCTTCTTATGGTCAGAATGAACAGAATCCGACGAAGTGTCTGAAGCTGAATGGAAAATTAGGTGTTCCAATCTCAGTTGCAAAATTTTTCTTTATTCGTTGTGGGGATGGGGGTTAGGGCTGGGGCTAGGTTCTTCCTTTGTTCCTGCTGAATAGGCGTTTGCTGTCGTTCGGAGGTGTGAGTAGAATTCAGTACATCAATCACTAGTCTGACTGCCGTACATCACGCGCTAGTCCGACTGTCGTACATCAATCGCTAGTCCGACTGCCGTACATCACGCGCTGGTCTGACTGCCGTACATCACGCGCTGGTCCGACTGCCGTACATCACGCGCTGGTCCGACTGCCGTACATCACGCGCTAGTCTGACTGCCGTACATCACGCGCTGGTCTGACTGCCGTACATCACGCGCTGGTCTGACTGCCGTGCATCACGCGCTGGTCTGACTAACGTACATCACGCG